>OY776279.1:17623959-17906459 GCA_963675445.1 Linnaemya vulpina | reverse complement strand
TGGGTCCCATCCTGCGATGGCAGTATGCCCGAAAATGCCTTCCCTATGGGTTACTCATCAGATGGTAACATAATATATACTGCCCGTACAAGTTATAACTGTGAAAACCTGTACGGTATATTATATGAAGGTTATTTCCACGAATTTTTGCCTTTTGAAAATTATGTCACTGCTGTTGGCGATTGTGAGGTTTTGGCGAGAATACCTAGAGAATCAACTAAGATGAACCAATAGCACCCAAGGAAATAAAAGAAAATGTAAAAGATCTATTCAGTTAAATTTATTATGTACCATTTTTTTTAAAATAATTTTAGGATAATATATATATATATATATATATATATATATATATATGTGTATATATATATATATATATATGTATATATATATATATGTATATATATATATATATACATATATATATAAATATATATTTATATATATATATATGTATATATACATATATATATATATATATATATATATATATATATATATGTATATGTATATATATATATATATATATATATATATATATATACATATATATATATATATATATATATATATATATATGTATATATATATATATATATACATATATATATATATATATATATATATATATACATATATATATATATATATATATATATATATATATATATGTATATATATATATATATATATATATATATATATGTATATATATATATATATATATATATATATATATATATATGTATATATATATTTATATATATATATATATATATATGTGTATATATATATTTATATATATATATATATATATATATATATATACATTGAGTCAAATCGAATGAAAGTTGTTTGTTGGTTTTTGGTTTGTATAAGTTTCATAGCCTGCTACACTTATTATAATGTGATTTTTTTTAAATCATTTGTGAATTTTTATAGTTAATTTATTAACAGAATTCTCAGATGGCTTATAGAAATCTTTTGATGAGTTGAGAGGTTTGAAACTTTTCAAAACTTTGGTTGAAGTTTACTGACGATTTGGTATAAAAGCGCCAATGAAATGCATATAGACATTGCTCAACCACCCAACAAATAAATTTCATATTATTTATATATATATATATATATATATATATATATATATATGTATATATATATGTATATATATATGTATATATATATATATATATATATATGTATATATATATGTATATATATATATATATATATATATATATATATATATATGTATATATGTATATATATATATATATATATATATATATATATATACATGTTTATATGTATATATATATATATATATATATATATACATATAAACATGTATATATATATATATATATATATATATATATATATATACATGTATATAGATATGTACTTACAATCACAATATAATATATAAGCTTACAATCATAATATAATATATAAGCTTACAATCGTAATATAATATATAAGCTTAAGTTCATACATACATATGTTAATAGATTGGCAGTAATGAATAATAGTTCATGTACTCGTACTTATAACACAACAAAGATTTAAAGTTTAAAAAGGAATAATTATCTGTGCATCTCCTAGAAATACATGCATGTGTAATGAAAATGTGGAAGTTATTCCTAAAAAATATTCCTCACTTTAGCAACAAGAGTCAGATTAACAACGCAATGCGCCTGGAAGTACCTGAAGTAATTTATTTACATACGTGTGGTTTATTCAATGAAAATGTATACATACAACATGTTTTTTAAAATCTTTTTTCGACTTAATGTATGTTCACCCAAAATAGAAAAATAAAATTAAATATAGTAAAATATATTCCTTGTTTTTATGTGTGCACCATGTTGTTTATGCACGGTGTGGACGGACACTATATGATTAACCAACTGCAAGGCGAATTTAATATTCAACTTGCCTTGATCAGCTGTATCCTGTGTGTTCAAACACATCCTTTCTGCATTCAAATACATACATATATCTGAAACATATTGTTGGTCTGAAGTAGAAATGGCCTAACTCAAACAATTGTTACTTTGCAGGAGAAGTTAAAAGCATAACAGAATCTATGTTGGTCACAATAAAAGCTTTTGTTATGAATTTCATGCAAAAATATTTTATATATTTAGATCCATAGTACTACATACATATTTGAGACAAGGTGTATGTATGTATGTATGTATATGTGTGAAATGTATACCTGTAAAGAACTGAAAGAACTTAATTGCACAAAAAATACGAGTTATGTAAGCCATTTTATCTTGAAATACATACTTACATACATATGTATGTACATACCTTCTTTAAGGTTACGGTTATTTGACTTAAGGCCTTTACACTTGAGATCGAAAGTAGTGAAAATCAATATTGTTGTATTTTGAATTGAAATAAGGTGACTGTAGTAATTTTGCAGGGCAATTTTAAGCAATTTTTTAAAATACATACATACATATGTATATGTACATATTTTTGTACAACCATACACACATGCTCATACATATATACATACATACATATGTATGTATGCAAGTACATAAATTATGCAAATAATTACATATTTGCACACCATTTGTGTTTGTATTTGATTAATTTTTCTGTTAAGCATCCACTAATAGACAATAACAAACGACATGATTGGTTTTGCATTGATCAAAATACTAAAAATAACATACGTCATTTTAGCCGTAAACAAATCTAAGCAAGACCAAGCATGTCGTTGGTATTGTATACAGTACCAACGACATGCTTGGTCTTACCCCTTTTGCTTTAGTCAGCTGGGTTGGAAATAAACAAAAAGCTGCCAACGTTAAAACAATAACAAACGATCGCAAAACACGACGTCGTAGAATAATACTACAATTAATAAACTTTAGATAGAATAATATAAATATGGAAAAACAAAATTTAAACTTCATCATTCTTGCGAGCAATGTCGTCGCTAAACATTTTGTGTGCTATTTGCAGTGAATATTTTAAAAATAGTGATGTTATATACAGCACTCATTGTGGACATGTATTCCATAAATCCTGCCTGTTTAGGTGGTTGAAATCTTCAGATAGATGCCCGCATTGCCGGAGGCATTGTTTGCAGCATTTGTGCCATCAGTTATATATTAACTATGGGGAAGCAACACCTGAGGATAATGAAATGGACATCGAATATCCGAAATCATATAATTGGATTTATGCGGGCAAAAATATGGATTTAGCTGAAGACATATCGTTTGGTCTTATGTTTGGCTGGGATGAAGATGGATGTGATATTTATGCAGCTCGAGGTAGAGTTAATGGAGACCTGATACCAGGCTACTATATCGCCACGAAAAGAGAAATGGTCCTTTCTTGGGAATCTGAAACGTACTTCCTATCAGATGATATAGAGATATTGGATATTTCCAATGATGATGCAGACTATAAATGGGTTCCATCCTCTAATGGCAATATACCCGAAAATGCATTCCCTATGGGTAAATCAGATGGTGATTCAATATATGCTGCCCGATCAAATCATAACGGTAAAATGCTGTACGGTAAATTGTATGATGGTTATTTCCAAGCACATATGCCTTATGAAGATGATGTCATTACTATTGACGATTGTGAGGTTTTGGTGAGAATACCTAGAGAATCAACGGAAGCTGAACCAATAGCATCCAAGGAAATAAAAGAAAATGTAAATATATATAAGTGAATATATAAGTTCTTAGAATCATAAGGTAATATATAAGCTTATGTACATACGTAAATGGATTGACAGTAATGGATACCAGCTCCAACCCAATGTCCTATTACTTACGTAGTTATTACACAACAAAAATTTAAAAAGGAATAATTATACATAGTATGTGTATCCTCTAAAAAAATCACATGCATGTGAAGTAAAAATGTGGAAGTTATTCCTAAAAATTGTTCCTTACTTGACCAACAAGAGTCAGATCAACAACGCAATGCGCTTGGAAGTACCTGAAGTAATATATTTACATACGTGTGTTTTATGTAATGAAATGTATAAATTAGTTTTAATCTATTTTCGACTTAATGTACTTTTACCCAAAATAGAAAAATAAAAATTTATATAGTAAAATATAGTCTCTGTTTTTTATGGGAACAACACGTTGGGGGCATATACATTATGGGCAAAAAACTGTATCCTTTATAATCAACTGCAAAGCGAATTGAATATTCAATTCGCTTTATCAACTATATCCTGTGTGTTTAACAATGCATACCATTGACAATATTAAACGACATGATGGGTCTTGCATTGATGAAAAGACTAAAAATAACATGCGTCATATTAGCCTGAAAATACCATATACAGACATATAACACAAACGACATGATTGGTCTTGCTCTTATCAAAACGAACAATTACACACAGTAGCAGTACACAGCATACCCCGCTTCGTGCATGCTTCATCTTGCTTTCGCCAGAGTGGGAATTGGTCATAAATAATTATGCGCTATATTACTCTTGAATTATATTACATAAATGGAACTTTATTCACATAAAGCCTATTACCTGCAAATATATGAAGACTGATATACATACGTATAAGCAATAGAGAAAAAATGCATTTGTACACTTCCTTTGGACGCTCTCTGTGTGCAAGGAAATTCCTTAAAAAAATGCTTTCAAAAAGTAAAACTACTAAAAATCTGCTGCGGGACAAGGGATATGGATATGGTAAAACTACTGAGAAGCGGTACTTTAGCTGAAACTAAGAGAAATGAAATATTTAAAAATCGTTTGCCGATCGTTATAATTTAATTAAGTAAATAATTTCTAATGAGAGAAAAATCATACAAAATACGTATATCATACATTCATGATTTTTAATGCCATTAGCATCAACGTAATGAAGACATAGCTTTGTAGGCTAGCTAATAGCCTACAAAAAATAAAAATATATTATAAGTTACTAATATGTACGTACGGACAAAAATGTACTTACAAACATTTAACTTTTGTGCTACAGACAATTGCACACGAATGCATGAAATTAATTTTATAATAAAATATATTTTAAGATCCCGCTGATTAAGCTTTAATAGCAGATTTGATAATTTATTTATATATCGTGTAAATAAAAATAATATTTTGAGCTTATAATACATTTGGAAATCATATTTTTAAACTTTTTGAAAATATTGTAAACACCACAATAGTTTACATTTAATATTCTCGATATTACTTTAATAAGTCCATTCACTATAACAAATAAAACTAAATTAAGAAGGTACTACAATATTCTCGTTTGCTTCATCTTCAGCTTCTGGCTCAGTTTTAGATACTTCTTTAGGTATCCTCACCAATATTTCATAGTTTGCATTCGTAACTTCTTTATCTTTGTATGGCATGTATGCTTGATAATATCGTTGATGTAGTTTGCCGTACAACATTTTACCTTTGTGCTTTGCTCGCGCCGTATATAGAATATCACCAATTATTGTATTCCCAGTTGGTAAAGCATTTTCAGGTACCTCTCCATCAGATGCCGCAACCCACTTGTATTCTGCATCGTCATTAGATATATCCAATAACTCTATATCATCGACTAGACGGTGGGAACGAAATCCCCACGGAGCTATAACTGCTTTTTTGCTCGGCACATAGTAACCCGGTATCAGATCATCGTTAAATCGACCACGAGCAGCATAGATATCATTTCCTTCTTCATCCAATCCAAACATATATGCAAACCTCATATCTTCGCCGAAATCCATGTCGTGATCTACATAAATCCAATCATATGATTTCGGAAAGCTCATTTCAATTTCTCCTTCTTGTTCAAGTGCAACTTCCACAAAATTGACATATAATTGATGACAATAATGTCGCAAACAATGCTTTCGACATTGTGGGCAGGTCCGCGAAACTTTTAGCCACTGAAACAGACAAAATTTGTGAAATACGTGCCCGCAGCGTGTGCTATATATAATATCCGAATTTTTAAAATAATCACTGCAAATAGCGCAAAGTATATTTAACGACATGTTGCAGTTTGATTCGCGTCACAAAATATGGTCTTCTATGATTAATTTCTTTTTATATGTAATTATATATTTGTATACACATCCGTATGCCTGTTGTGAAATAATAATAACAATTAAAGCCAAAGAGGCGAATTGATTATCAGCTGAAAAATTGTCATTGTCAGCTGATTGAAAAACGATTTCAAATCCAGGTGGCGTTAAAGTCGCGTACTTAACGTTCTTTTTTTTTTTGAAAATCTAAAAATCCCATTTTTATCCTTTGGCATATATTGTATACGTAGGAGATCTGTAGGCTGCACTAAATTTACTTCCCATACATCCTTAACACACTATGTGAGTGATGGAGATCAAGACGTTATGATGACGGCAGGATCCTCCATCGAATAGTCCTTACGCCGACAAAATCTTCTTATATTATGGTGCTTTACCTGGACTTTGACAGGTTCTTTAATGTCCTTCAGAGTATATACTGCTGGATTAAGAACGGTCAGTGGTGGCCGCTTTGGTGTCTGCATAGATGTTTTTGGATTATAATGTTCTTTCGGCCTCTCTGAAAATAGGTGAAATTCAGACGTCCTCCCGTCCAGATTAAGTGCTACTTGACAAGAACGCATATTTTACGCTTCTGTCGATAGCCAGACAGCATTTATATCCCAAGGATCTTATATTGTAGTTTGGTTATTTAGATTTGATATTGACTGATGCTATTGTTCGCAAGGAAATACATACATATTTGAGAGTTTCTTTGAGAACATAAAATTTTTGAGTTGAAGAAGTAAAAGTTTTCTTTTTACACAATATATAAATACATAACCTGCTCACTTTAGGCAAATACGAAAGACGTTAAAGTATTTGTCCCAAATTCAAAAGTGATCGTTCGACTTGAGTACAAAGTTTGTATAGAAATCACTCAAAAACCTTTAAGAGTTTTTCATACATGTAAACTGTTTACCCAAGCGATCGTAGATGATTTCTCCAAATATATGAGTCGATTGTCTGGTCTGTAGTAGAGGAATTTAAATTACACTTACCATGTTGTATGAATAACTCGTGACACAATCAGAACACGTCATATGGATAACACTTCTTTCTATGCCTGAGTTTTAATGCCAACAGTAATTATTTTATCTTTTCTTTTTTTGATAAAATTTATGTTTGATCATAAACTTTGAAAATTGTATAGCAGAACAAACAATAGTTTGTTCTTCAGACGTTTGTTTAGACTTCAGATTAAATCTTTATGTTGGTACACACATACTCACTGAAGTATGATTTTTAATAGATAAAATAAGACATTTTGTCACTGAACCACACGTCCCTACATATACGATTTAACTATTTGGCAATAACAAAACTATAAAAGAGATTAAATGAATGATAATTTTTATAATTGTAGTATGGATTGTGAAATACGTTTATGTATGTACTTCATGCAAGTGAATATGGTTGCAGTTTTCTGGAGCATCACGGCGATTTGAATTGAATGATGTAGTAAAATATATAATAGAGAATAATAATTTAAATTCGTGTAAGTTAATTCGAAACGGTCAAAGTTTGGGCCTCGTTCGAATTTGCTTTTGCCTGTAACGCCAAGGCTCTTAAGCAAAAATAAGCTACTATATTTTCAGTTCCTGTGAATTTGAACCGATTCGAAACGTTAGATTTCAAGATATTGCAAAAAACTTCGAAAAATTAATTTTTCATTGTGATTTAAAAAAAAAGAATTTTAATATATTAAAGCCACGTCGACCAAATATCGTAAATGAAAAAATTAAAGAAAAATGTTTTAATCTTAACTCCGAAATTATGTATCTGATTAGAAGTTTTCTCGATTCTTTTCTAGTAATCGAAAGCTACATCAATCATCACTTATCACATGGGAATCGGTTGATACAAAAATTTAAATAATGGTATTTTAGCATGAAGAGCTCAAAACGATAGTTTTGCGGTTAAAATTAGCGGGAAGTCACACTGATGGCCTTTAGGGTCAAACTTTTTTCATTTTTTTTTTTGTTTGCTTAGGAAATAATTAATTTATCTACAAATTTCAACATGAACCGTTCATAATTTGTTACATATACTTTTAAGCTACAAAGATACTATTTTTGCTAAACAGATAAGATTTGGCTTCTAAGGTTTTTATTTTTATTTAATTAATTAATTTATTTTTTTTCATTGGGAAAACAGTAGAACAAACAAATAAAAATTCGATATATTTTAATAGATCAAGAAATAACTTTGAGTTTTGTCTTTAGTCTCTTACCACAAGGTTGAAGCTTGAAACAAAAATATATGTTGTATATGTTTGTGTGTACATAAAATTTTTAGAAACATATTCTTATCGAAATTCAAATAAATTCATAAGGTCTAAAAATGTTTCAACCATCTCTTGATCAACTGCCTGATCTTTAGACTTTTGCAACATCTACAGATGATGATGATCTACAGATCAGCAACAGCCATTAGCTGCTGTGTAAAATATGGTTAATATTGAAGTATTCCAGCAGTACCCTCTTGGCCTTATAAGCTTTCATATAGCAGACATGAATGATAAAATTAATAACTAAATAATTTTTTATAGTTATATAATAATATATATTTTTATATTTTTATTTTTGTATAAGTAAATTATGCTTCTTAATTTTTTCCATATCTTAAAGTACGTTAATATGTATATAATAATCTGATAGAATGTGTTTGTGTTTGTGTGTGTATTTATAAAAAATGTGTTTATTGTGTAGGTTTTTGATCTATTGCTGTGTTGTAATAAATTAAAATAAAGATAAAAAACTTTGAAATTCTTTAAATATCTGTAGATACGCGTATATTACAAACTGAAGAGAAAAATATAAATTCTTACTAAAAATGGCGTTTAAATCAAAACTGATTAAATTTTGATTTGATTACTAAAAAATTGCGGATTTAATTTTTGCCTTCTCATATACATAATAATAAATATAATAATAATAATAATAAAAAAAACTAAATCAACAGGAACATTTGCTCTTCCCATCTAAAGATGTTTGCTCTGCTGCACTGTTAAGATTGAATTTTTCGCTGTCGGCCAAATCTGCAGCACTTATTAGCTTATCATTTAATAAAATCTAAAAGAAAAGTGAAATTAAATTAAATTTAAAGTTCTTACGTATATTTAAATTTTATTGTTAATCATACCTTATTAACTAGAGCTCTAGCTGCCTCATCTATATTGATATTTTCCTTAGCAGAAGTTTCAAACCATCCGGCGAACCCGTGTTCTCTTACATACTCATCCATTTTCTCGGCATTCGTAACCACGCCTTGTTTGTCTTGATCGCACTGAAAATGGAACCAAATATATTAATATCAAACATTTTTAATTTCACTTGTTATAATTTCGTTTTAGTTAAAAATAGTGGTATTTTATGGGATGTACAAAAAAAAGCTTTTCATTATTACAATTCTATTTAAATCTAAAATGAATGAGAAGTGAAATCCAGGCTTTTAGCCGGTACGTTAAAAAATAATAAAAAATATATTTAAACTTTTTATACATCCTATAAAATACCACTTTCAAGTAGCATGAATTGTAGTAACATCTCATAGACTGTTCAATATTATTGAGCAATTTATTGCTATTAACATTGACGTTATGCTCCACACTATTGAATATCTATTAACAAATCCATATAATGCAATGTTTCTTGAAGTAATTGAAAAAGTATTTGAAAGATATTGTTGAATGCATAACAAACTCACCTTATTGGCCAGCAATATACAGGGTATTGGGCTACCATCTGGCAATTGTACTTTTGAATCTAAATCTTCTTTCCATTTACTAACACAATCGAATGTACCACTGCGTGTGACATCGAAAACAATAAAGGCACCAACGGCCTCCTTGTAATACACTCTGGTCATGTTGCCGAATCGTTCCTGTCCCGCAATATCCCATAATTGTAAACGTACGATTGTATTGGGATCCCAGTGTAAAACTTTCAAGGCAAAATCTACACCAATTGTGGCCCGATAATTCTGGCTGAAGAACTGATGAACATAACGTTTGATAAACGATGTTTTGCCAGTGCCCAATTCGCCAATGACTAGAATTTTGTATAGATGTTCGCGCTTTTCGGTGGTGGGAGATGTCATTACAGTCTGTAACAGAAAAACAAAAATTTTTGTTTTATTTGAAATTCGCTTTAAATTGAAGGAAGGACCAGTGATAGTTTTTCATCTACTTTGGCATTTCAGCGCAAAATTTAGTTGCGCATGAGTCTTTCAAATCGTTTAGTACAGTTTTGGCATGCCATCACTTGTTTGTGACGAAACCTTTTCCAAACGAAATATTACAGAATTGTCTAAGATATTGTTTCTATTCCCAACTACCAGCAGTATTTTTTTTTTATTATTTTCCATCGTTGTTTTGTTTTTTAACTTCCCGCCAGGAACATTGAAAGTTCCTTAAACTCGGGCAGTGATTATTTTTATCCCGTTTTGATCTCCACGTTTTGAGGTCCCAGGAAGCTTCTCTGACTAATTTTGAGAGCCCGTCACTGCATTTGTATGCCAGCATGTGTGGGTGTGTATGTGTGTGTGGGTATGTAGGTGTGTTACCCGCTTATAATTTTTGAACAACTAAACCGAATTAGACCAAAGTAGCAGCGTTCTGAAAAACGTTACTGAATTTAGATTCCCTGAGGATTTATACCGATTCGAACCGGTAGATATCATGATATAAAACTTTTCAAAATGGGGTTTTCAAGATAACTTTTGACCGGTTTCATCGATCGATTCCACAAAGGCTTAACTTTAAAAATCAACATCGTCCCCTATAAGCCGACTCAAAGTCGTTCAATCGGTTCGTGAGATATCGTGAATGGAAAAATTCAAAATAAGTTTTTTTTTTTAACTCCAAAATTATATATCTGATCAGTTAGTGTTGCTGATTCTCTTATAGTTTATCATGTGGGAATTAAAAATCAAAATGAGTGTTTTAGTTGGAAAAGCTCAAGAGCATAGAATATCACAATAGCCAGGTTACCATAGTTTTGCGTTTAAAATTATCGGGAAGTTACAGAGACGGTCTTATGGGTCAACCGTTTTCCCGTAATTTATAACGAACTAATTATTGCTTTAGTAAATAAAATTTTTGTGGGAGAAGACCTGATAAATATTCCAAAGCAATAGGGCAAAAACTTTCAAATGTGCTTAAGAAAATGCAAGCCAAAAAATGCTTGGCTTAAGAAACATGGAACAAAAAATTCTAAAAAATAGGACTTGAAGAAAAATAATTAAACGGCAACACTGGGACTTAACAAAAGTTTGATTACAGATCTCGTAGGCTTTTTCATAATAAAAATTGGTAAAAATGAAATTGTTATCCACAAGTGGCAATAAATAACAATACCCGTAATGCTGACTATCAAAGTGGACTTGAAGAAAAATAAGCAAACGGCAACACTGGGACTTAATAAAAGTTTGATGTCAGTTCTCGTAGGCTTTTTTATAATAAAAATTGGTAAAAATAGAAACTGTTATTTCACAAGTTTGTAATAAATAAAAATATCCGTAATGCTGCTGATCAAAGTGTAGCGGCTTTCGAAAACAGCTGTCCTTCCCCTTCTATGACTTCGGCGCCATTTGCATAAAAATTTCGTAAAAGATTTGTATGGAGCTGTTTTCGGTACGTCTTCTACGATATAAAACTTTCATGTACCCGTCCTTAAAGACGTCTTCAGAGACGTGACCAACTGGGATTTTTAATTTCTATAAAATGTTCATCGTGTGCACACAAATTTTTATATACAAAAGCACGACAATTTCATTTTCTTTTTTGAATTTTCTTTAATAGTTCGATGACTTTTGCTAGACGAATACATATAATTTAAAAAAAAATTTACAACAAAAACCCAATTGAAGATCGCAAGCTATTGAAAACATTATTATGTTGGATTAATATTTCATACTAAAGCTTTGACTGAACAAACATCGATATGGAAACTAAAATTTATAATAGAAATAAGCGGGACAAAACAAAATCATGGAGAGAAATCAACAATTGCACTTTTAAGGTTTCGAGACTTAAGTTTCTCATGTCTATTTCACTCAGACGTAAAATGCAAAATGGTAAAATCGATGAGGAAATCGTTGGTTTTACAAGTTATTAAAAGCTGAGCATCAATTACATTATTTGGTTGCAGAAGATGGATTTTTATTTAATGATTTACAATGAGTGCAAATAAGCGATGGTCAAGATGTGATTTGGATTCCGCATGAAAACTAAAACTTGAAAACGAGTTTATTTTATAGTCCCATAAGCAGCTGCCTCTTATGTTCATCCTGTAGGAAAATATTTTTTTTTTATTTATGAGAAGTTTTATATAAAGAGAAGTTTTATTTATTTGTTTGCAAAATATTTTAGGAATTGTTAATAAATTAACTATTTGACATACTGTCATTGTACTATTATAATATGAAATTTATTTTATAAGCCATCTGAGAATTATGTTAATAAATTAACTATAAAAATTTACAAATGATTTCAAAAGATCACATTATAATAAGTGTAGTAGGCTATGAAACTCATACAAACCAAAACCCAACAAACAACTTTTATTTTTATTATAATAGTACAATGACAGTATGTCAAATAGTTAATTTATTAACAATTAGATTGAGGTTTTATTTTTCATTTTGCCTTATAAATACTTTCATTGTTAGCCAAAGGATTTCTAATTGTATAAAGGTGTAGAAAAATAAAATATAGTCATATCGAATAAAAGTTGTTTGTTGGGTTTTGGTTTGTATAAGTTTCATTGTGTACTACACTATGATTTTTTGAAATCATTTGTGAATTTTTATAGTTAATTTATTAACATAATACTCAGATGGTTTATAAAAGTCTTTTAATTAGTTGAGTAACAGAATTCTCAGATGGTTTATAAAAGTCTTTTCATAAGTTGAGAAGTTTGAAACTTTTCAAAACTGTGGTTGAAGTCTACTGACGATTTGGTAAAGAGCACCAATGAAATGCATATAGATATGGCTTAAACACCCAAGAAATAAATTTCATATAATAATAGTACAATGACAGTATGTCAAATAGTTAATTTATTAACAATTGGATTGAGGTTTTATTTTTCATTTTGCCTTATAAATACTTTCATTGTTAGCCAAAGGATTTCTAATTGTATAAAGATGTAGAAAAATAAAATAGAGTCATATCGAATAAAAGTTGTTTGTTGGGTTTTGGTTTGTATAAGTTTCATTGTGTACTACACTATGATTTTTTAAAATCATTTGTGAATTTTTATAGTTAATTTATTAACATAATTCTCAGATGGTTTGTAGAAGTCTTTTAATTAGTTGAGTAACAGAATTCTCAGATGGTTTATAAAAGTCTTTTCATAAGTTGAGAAGTTTGAAACTTTTCAAAACTGTGGTTAAAGTCTACTGACGATTTGGTATAAAAGCGCCAATGAAATGCATATAGACATGGCTTAAACACCCAAGAAATAAATTTCATATTATAATAGTACAATGACAGTATGTCAAATAGTTAATTTATTAACAATTGAAGTTTTATTTATTTGTTTCCAAAATATTTTAGGAATTCGTAGCGTAGCCAATTGATATAAAAAGTTGCTAAACTTTTGGCAAAATTTATCAAATTTTTAATGAAAACTTGATGCGATTTTAATAGAGAATATTAAAGATTATTAACACCAACAATTCTGCCATTTCGCTTAACGTTTGAATGTAATGCTTTGTCGCCAGTGTGCTTTCAAGGATTTATTATCGATGGCATGTAAATGTTCTATAATTGCCTTAAATTAATAGTTACGCAACTGAAATAATTGTAAAAAAGCAACAGCAGTTCGTAAAATAATAAAAATATAACAATTAATATATATGTATGTAATTGAGTAGGATTGTAAATGTATGAACACCCCCAAACATTTTTTGTGTGGTACATTTTTAAGTGTCTCATGGTCCAACAATATTGATGAATTATATTTAATTTCAAAGGCGATCTTGTGTAGATATGCACAATATGAATGAGTAAAATAAAAGTTGTTAAAAAGCATTTTAAATTACCACTTGAAAAGCAAGACACAAAATTCTTTCCCTTTCGGTTTGTACTAGCAGACGCTGCGCACATACAAGTACACATAATTATAAGCACTCAAAAGTCCTTGTATAATTTGTTTTTGTTGTTTGGTCAAAACAGAGCAGCTTCTTTTTGTTATTCCCTTAAAACGTCGTATTATTTAGCTAATAAAAGGAAATATGTTATTTTATTTCAATTGTAAACTTCAAGGAGTCCACCACTCTCTAACAGTTGTTGTAGGAGTTCCTTCCTCAATTTCTCCCTTGCCAAGTAACAAAATTGTGAATAGTGAATATTGAATTTAAGAGCAAATTAAAATTTAAAAAAAATTTAATTTGCGTTATCCTACATGAAATTTAGTTTGTAACCTGACCAGTTTCGACTATCTGCCATCGTAAGTATGAGAAGTTGGTAAAAATTTCTGAATTCAATTGGAAAAATTCAACAATTGAAAAATTATTATTCACAAAAATTTTGCAAATTCGCCGGAACTATTGAAATTACTTTTACAACGTCTTTAATGGACGCAGCTCCACTGTGAAATATAATTCTACAAAATTACAATATTTCCGATATATTTCACTTAATGAAACTTAAGAATAGAAACACTATCGATACTTTCAATAAACAAATATTTCTTTTTTTTTACCTGTTGGTCCTCTAGAAGGACTGTCAGGATGTCAATTTAATGTCAGGAATCCATTCAATTGTGTAACTTTTTTAATTGATTATCTGGCAGACAAAAAGGAAATTTTGAAAGCTCCACGATTTAAATATCATGATGATAAACTTCAAAACATATAAAATATGGAGTTTGGAACGGAAGTAAAGGAAAAGCGGCACAACTAAAACACTAAAATTCGTATTAATCACAATAATCCTGGTTCACTTTACACTGAAACTAAAAGCGCACCATTTCAGAAGGAAGTCAGCTCAAGTGAATACAAAATTATACGCAGGAAAAACCTCTTTAACCATTCACTTAATCTTACCGGTTCCATATCTTGGCCCATCGTTAAGTCGCCAAAAGCTGGCATATGCTGCAGATCGTCGAATGTATCTAGATTCTCGTCCGTGTCTAAAGACAAATCGCTAACACCCGATTGATAACGATAACGGGAACGTCTCAATTCCAAACTATTAAGTTCGTCGAATAGAGTTGGCTGCGATATGTAGTGGATGGGACGACGATTTATTTCGCTAATTGATGAACTATTATCGTCCAGATGTTTTTGGGATACAACGGAGGCGTCTTCAAGGGAAAACTCGTATAGGGACTGTTGAAAAGGAGCTCGAACTGGACTGCCTACGGCAAAATGTACTGTAATTGGTTCCTTGATCGTATCAAGGGAATCGGTATACGTATCAGCCAAAAAGTCACCAGCCTTAACACTTTCCGCTACGGAGATGTGATCGTCTGATTGTGGAAAGTGTTTCAATTGAACTGAATTTGAATTGTCAATTAAAGACGGTTGTAGATTTTCCTGATCTTGCTGCTGTCTGCTGTTTGTGGTAATATCTTGCACTGTTGTTGTTGTGGCTGTTGTCGTTGGTGTTGCTGGTGATATTGGAGGAGGTGGCGGCGTTGCCAATGAAGCGTTAGTTAGAGATGATTGAATTTCAAATGTTGTTTGTGGTGGACTTTCCAAAGTAGTCAGACAGTCGGGCGTTGCTGCTTGTTTTTGGTTTGCTGGATTCGTTGGCAGTGTTGTTTGGTCTACGGCTTGAGTTTCGTCTATAGTTGGTGTTGGTGTTGTTGTTGTTGTTGCTGCTTGAATTTCGGTTTCCTTATTAGTACTTGTTGTTGTTGCTGCTGTTGAAGTAGGTCGTGGTAGTCTGTGACCTCTTTGCGGGTTTATCATTAAATCTGTCACTTTTTTAACTGTTCCTGCAGCTGCTGTGCACGTATGGCTGGTGTTGGCTCCTTTTGGGGTCTTCGAAGCTGTCGATTTCAGTTTGGATTTTGCACCCGTTACTAGTTTAATAGCTGCTCTAGTTGTGGTAGCTGTTTTGCGTATTGCACCACTGCTTGTACTCGATTGACTGGTTGTTGTCGGCGTAGTTGCGTTTGTTGACGCTGTTAATCGCGTGGGTTTTGAAGGTGCTCTCTCTTTGGGTGGTGTATCTTTAGAACTTTGAGTGATTGTTATCTGGTCTGTTGTTTCTTCTCGCTGTTTACTTTTAGATTGTGCTGACGTTGTTGTTACTGTTGTTGTGGATTTGTGTGGCGCTTGAGTTGTAACTTTTGTTTTGAGGTTTTTCTTTTTATCTGAAGGTTCGTTGAATGCTTTTGTCAAAATGTCGTTGTCGGTTTTGTTGGTTGGGGTTGATGACGATGAATTTGGTGGGTTTTCGGGTGGTTGTTCTTGCGTAGCCACGGTTTCGATTTTCTTTGATTTTATAGTTATTTGAACTTTGCTTCTAGAACTCAGTGGTGTTAAACGTTCTGTAGTGACGACTACTTCATTTTCGTTGTCCTGATAAATCGGTTCCAAAACTTTCAAAGTCTTTTCTTCGGGCTCTTCAACTTTGATTTTTATATCGTCTTGTTTGGGCACCACCTTCGACTTTTTCAGTCCAAATAACGATTTTTTCTTCTTCTTTGGCTTTCTGTCTGCTTCCGATGTGAGATTTGTATTGGGAAAATCTTCAGCTCCACTTGAAATGATCTGTTCCGATGATTCGGTAGCTGTAGAAGAGTGACTTCTGACACTTGATTTTTCTTTTTTTCGGGAAGAACGTGAAAGCTTTCTTAAGGCTGTGGAGAATCGTGAACGAGTTTTAGTTTTCACTTGAGTCTGCTCAGGATCAGAGTGTACAATACGGGACGTTTCACTTTTAGAACAGTCCTCCAAAAGCTTATGTTGTTCACAAGTCAAACTTTCCAACGAAATCGGTTCGGTAAGTTCCAAGTTTTCGAACTTGTTTAAAGTATTTTTGTCTTTATTGTGTTCGATATTTTGCATATTATGGGAAAATATTAGTCAACTTGGAAGGATATTAAAGGGAATTTTTTTGGAAGTGGGGACAAAAGGTATTTCGGAATACAGTCAGTCACAATTTGTTGAGAAAATATGTATTGTAAAAAAAGAAATATTCTGATTTAACTAAAAGCACTTGTGGGGTTTCGTTCGTGCACTTTTTTTAATATTAACCAGGGCACATTTAATCGGCAGACTCATTTAAATATTGTTGTATAATTTTTTAACAAAATAATATTCCTAACATCCTTGGCCATTTTAGATTCGATGATGGATAATATTTCTTGTATCCTTTCTTCGTCGGACTTTTATTCCATTCTCTTTGCTACAGAACACTCAGAATTTAAAAATTGTCCGTTATTTAATTGTACATTCAAACACTACCGTTTTCGACGCCAATTAAAGCATAACTATTCTCTTCTAGATACGTGTAGGCTTTTTATAAAATGTTTCTTGTTGTTTTTGTTTTCATATTTCATACAGCAATAGAATATCACAACAACCGTCAACAGTTGCTCCATAGATTTAAGGGCCAAACCAACCACGAACAATGAACAAACAAAGTGTTTCAACAGTCAGTTAGTCAGTCATTACATTTACTAGTCGGATATACAGCATATTTGCAATCAGCTTTGTGAATAGGGTTTTAGATTACATTGCTGAGCAGTACAGTATGTTGTGAAGATGTCAAGTCAAGCCAATTCTAGTCTAGTCTCAACCAAAAGGGACCAGCAAACTGCATGAGTAAAATTTGAGGTAGAAATTTGAGTTCAACTCAAAATTGATTGCGGTCGAAATACAGTGCTTGCCACAAGTGCACCAACTAGCAAACAAAATTCACTGAGTGTGTCACTGAAGATACTCGCAAGCAAAATGTTCCAATTTAGATAGCATTTACTTATATCATGCCCCACACAACTTCAACACTAATAAAAGCTTTCCAAAAATTTAGTTAACTAATATACACATACGGTCCGGGTCGTTCAGTCCTGAGGTTTTAAGGAGAGAAGAGAGTGCAAAGAAGAACCAACCATCCAGTTTACGAAAATTTTATACTTGAAGTTGGCTGCAGAATGGTAAGAAGCGTATAAAGACATGGAAAATTGACAAAACAAAATGTTGAATGTAAATGCAGGTTTAAAAGGGAATTGAAGAAAACATGGTCAAGCATACCTGATGTGTGTGAAAGCGGACTAAAATGACAATGGAAGAAACTGTGCTACCCAGGATGACTTTTATATCAATTTATTATCAGCTTATTTTTTGTGTATTCAACTACAGTATTTGACACCTAAAACAAGATTACAGTTTAACGTTGTTTTAGAGAGAGAGAGAGAGAGAGCTAAATTTTTTCGGAATATTTTCATCTTCAATTGGTTTTAATCACTGTGAAATTATATGTAAAAAGCTGGCATCTGGCTTAGCGCATCCACCTTTTATTAATTTCACCATTATTGTTGTTGAATCGGCTAAAGTCAGCTGTTTATTCGAAGGCTGCGTTCTTTTAAGAAAAACTTAAATTTTTGCTTTCTAATAGTTGTAGTGTTTTTCACTGTCATGGTTTTAATAAATTCTGGTTTTAACGCTAAAACCAACTGTTAAAACCTGATTTTACTGAAACAAACGATTTTGTTAAAAACAACTTAAAACCATTTTTAAATTGATTTTAAGTAGGTTTTATGCAACGCAACCTTGTTTTTGTCTGTGTTACGCCGAGTGCTGCCAAGTTATATATTGTAAACAGCTGATAGCGTGTGAAGAACGCACAGAAAAATCCACCGCTTCTGTATTTTTTCTTTCAGAGTTTGCATGATTTTGAAATAAAATAATATGATTACCAAGCATTTATTTACTTTGTAGAAGAATTTCAATAATTTTAAAATAATAATTTGCAAACAGAATTAATATTTTAGAAGGCATTGAAACGCTACTTCTTTTTGTATGCAAGTAAAAACAGCTGTAGTACAGTTTGGGAATTAAGTGTTATAAAAAGAAGAGAACAACAACAAATAATATAATGGTTCTTGGAAAAATATAACTAATTATGATTAAATTTATTTTACAACCTGTGCGTTAAAACCCGAATTTTCAACGTACAAGTTTTGACTTGCAGTGAAAATACTATTGAATAATATAAATAGAAAATAATAATTAGTTGATTTCTATTATATAAAATTAAACAAAATTTACGAAAAATTTTTGCATGCACTGTTTGGCAACTATGAATTCCTTTGTTTTTCTCTTTTGCCCACACTTTATTGTTGTTGCTTACTTAAACAGAGATGCCACTTGATATCAAATTCAAATAAAGTTTTTAAAAAGAATTTACTGAACCTCAAAATCGCTTAGCAAACAGCATTAATTGTTGGACAATTTCTTTATAATATATTTTATTAACAATTTACAAAGAAAACTTTTGTTATTACATTTTCGTCACAAGATCTGGCAAACAAAACCCTGACATTCCAAATATGCGAACATAATCTTAAAATATTTTTGTAATGAGAATACAATTAAGCGTATTGATTTAAATAAATATCAGAATTGATTTGGATAATTTGAAATTCATCAATTAAGCGCGGCTGTATTAAATTCAATACAAACGAGAGCTTTATTGATGCAGTTTGGAAGGAGATCAGCTTGGGCGTAATTTTAAATATGAAATAAGTATCGCTTTTCGGATAATACTTGCACAGTGGTTTCGATAACTTTTGTTGTCAAACAGATATAAGTTGATATACTTTTTATGTTTTTGAATAAATATCAATCATTATATCAGTGCATCATACCAAAAAAAAAAAATTATAATAATAATTATTTATAATAAAAACTAGAGAAAAAAATATTTATGGAAAACGGTTGATCCTACAGGCCATCTTTATAACTTTCCGCTAGTTTTAACTGCAAACCAATTGCAACCTGCTCCTTGAGCTCTTCTAGCTAAAACACTATTATTATGATAAGCGGTCACGGATATAAATTTCGTTAACTGTAAAATATTGTAGAACACTAACTGATCAGATATATAATTTCGGAGTTTATCAGCACAAATCACTTCCCTTGTTCGCTATATCTCACGAACGGATTAACCGATTTTGACGCGGTTAAAAGTGGTCGACATAGTTTTGAAATGTTAAGAGCTGAATGGAATCGATCGATGAAACCGCTTAAAAGTTATTCTAAAAAAAAACTCTTTGAAAAGTGATTTTTTTAAAGTTTTTTTTAAGATGTTGGAATCTACAGGTTTGAAACGGTTCATATTCACAATAAATCTAAGTTCAGAAACGCCCTTCAGAACATTTGATTCGGTTCAGCCGTTCGAAAGGGTTAACAGATTCAGATACTTACACACACACACGGACATAGTGACGGGCTCTCGGAATGAGTCAGGGAAGCTTCCTAGAACCTCAAAACATCGAGATCTGATGAGAACTGGATTTTTTCAAAACGGGCTAAAACCAATAACTCCCCAGATTTTTTTAAAATTTCCATTACACCATTCGTAGTGTACACTTCCCGTTGTATAGACCTTTCGTAGTGTACACCATTCGTAGTGTACAGCTTTCCTAGTGTACACTTCTCGTTGTGTAGTGTACACCATTCGCAGTGTACACTACGAAAGGTGTACAGTAGGAATGGTGTACATAACGGGAAGTGTAAACTACACAACGAGAAGTGTGCACTACGAAAAGTGTACACTACGAATGGTGTGCAATGAAAGCTGTACACAACAAAAGGTGTACCTAACGAAAGGTGTACACAACGAAAGGTGTACACAAGAAAGGTGTACAGAACGGGAAGTGTACACAACGAAAGGTGTACACAACGAAAGGTGTGCACAACGAATGGTGTACACAACGAAAGAAAGGCAATGTCTATTATGTAGTGAGGGTGTACATTGTACTAAAGGTGTACATTAAACTTTCCTCTACACTATTTCGTTCTCTGCTGCACACTGCCAGACAGGATTAGAGCCGTTCTGAGGTCTCTGAGCGATTATATAAATCTGGCAAAAACATATATATATATACATATATATACATTTATATATATATATATATATATATATATATATACATTTATATATATATATATATATATATATATATATATATATATGATATATTTAGCAAAAAAAAAAATAAATCAGACTAATTTTGGAAAATTTACGAATATTTTTTTAAAAACAACTTAACGTTTCAACTTTTAAAAATCTTAAACAAATTAAAAATAAGTTTCTGATTTGGTGATTATTTTTAACGAATGTTGCTATATTAAATCGAATTCAGATTCATAGGCTAATTGTTCGAACTTAATTTAAAGTTTCTGATTGTTCTGAACACTTTTTTAAATACTGTGAACAGTTCGCGAGCTACCGAATTGTTGCAATAATTACCACTGTGCCGTGGCAGATTGTAACTTAATAAATTAAAGGATGGTTAACCAGATCTGTGATACGTTTTATGCCTGACTAGAGATTGTAACGCATTCTTCTATTCAAATAAAAAATATACAAAATAAATATTATTTGCTCTAAGGCGACTAATCGAATGGCTAAAAACTAAAGCGATTGAAAATCAGTAAAAGGGTTGTTTATTTTCAATATTAATTTTTTTATTTCTTTTAATTTTTCTCACTCAACAACAAATTGCTGCGCTACATTATGGCAACAAAAAATATAAAAAAAACGTGTAAAACTATTTATCACACGCACTTGTTTGGTTTGAGATGAATCTCAAATACTATCAAGTAATTTTTTTATAGCTGGTGTAATCTATCGGGTGTTTTTTTGTTTGTTTTAGTTTGAGAATTATCGACAACTATTGTTTGACAGCTGGGAATGGCAAACAGTGTTGACATATTTGCTGATTCGATTTGGCAAATCATTGAGTCTAATTCAAAATTTTGAATTCTCCTAACGGGAAGTTAAAAAATTTTATTCAAAAAATATTTCTGTCTTTTATTAACATTTTAAGTGATAATGCAGCTTAAAAAAAAAAAAAACACCCGATAGAAATAAGAACATCCTCTTGATTTGTATTTGTAACTGTGAAAAGTTATAAAACACCAGCACACGTACTCACCGATTACAAAATCGGTGTGCAACCAATAACCACAATTGTGTGTATCAAATTTAAATTTTATTAATACAAAGAATTCCCTTTAATACGGGCTTAGAGAAAGATAACAAATTTAGAACTAGAATTTTTTAAATGCAGTAAAACTGGTTTATAGTGGACGCGGCTATAACGAATCCTCGTTTGTAGCCAACAACTTTTTGCGCTGCAGCAAAATAAATTGTATATATTTTTAAACTTCTATAACGAACTTGAAATAAATTTGCAATGTACCGGAGCACAGATGCCGACAGGTGACTATGACTATATGTCGGCGTTTTTGGTAATCCGTATTTTTATCCGTTTCTGTGACTGACTGTACACATAAGAAGTGGCACGGAAAATTCCTCAGAAGAACCCTAATCCTTTACAGATGTCTGAGATGTTGAAATTGCGAGTGAGATGCTAAACTCTTGAAAGAGAGTAAACGATCGATCAGTGGTCTGATTGCATTTAAAAAATATAAGTCGAGTTATGATGTTGACTGACAAAGAGCGTACATTTTTATTTTATAAAAAAAAAGACCTCAAGCTAAAGGTCGAGGTCAGGAGCAATAAAGTTTACAATGTGGAAGATATTAAAATTAATCTTAAAGCGCCAAACTGTTGTCTATTTTGTATCTGGCGTTTGTGCTCGATACTCCCATGTGGAATTTTCTCTGTTTCCCATAACTTAACAGAACTTTTAAAGAATGAAATATATTTTAATAAAGCAAAATGAATTGCATTATTGTTACGTGCCCCGAATTAATAACCCCGCCTCCATAAATTACGAGTAACCAGGAAATTTAGAATTACTTGAGATGAGTTTAACCGTTCTTCCCCCACGAGTATATCTCCAAGATTTCAATTGAAAACGTGCGTTGTTCAAACAGCAACTCACATTGGAGTTCGACCATGTCGCTATTGACGTTGTGTGGGTTTAAGAAAACTAACCATTTCCTTTTGCACGTAAATAATCCTTTCCCCCACTCAGTTAAATCATCAAACAAATTACCCCATTTGAACTTTAAAACTCTCGCTCATGCTGCTCGGTTTCCTTTAAGATACAAACAAAATACAAGTAAAAAAAATATTCCTTTTCATAGATATTTAAGTTAAACAGTCTTTTTATTAAGACTTGTTATGAATATTGAGGCATGTGTGGTTAGTCAAGTCAAATGTATTCCTCAGTAGTTTAGTGAACTAGAAAAAGGACATATCGACACTTTGTTGCAAGAAAGTCACAACTCAAAATATATAAAAAATATATAAATATAGAAAACGATTTCACTTCAGTAACAAATTAATAATGAAATAACAGAAATTTTCTTCTCCATAGTTGAGTGCTTAATAATTTACTAATTAATTTATTAATTTTTATAAAATCATATTTTTGAGTTATGACTCTCTGTCAGCAAACGCTGGATAAGTATTTAAAGCAAAAGGCACGTAGTATTTTCTTAACGAAGAAATTGCATCATCGACTTTATTATTTAAATAGGAAATGCTAAAATGCTAAAATGCAAATTAAAGTATATCAAGTCACAGTGTTGCCAGCATTTGCAATATATGAGATTGTTGGTAAGTGTGATGGGAAGTTTGTACATCAACTGCTAGATGACTGCACTGTGTTTTAAGCTGAAATTTTTTCTGTTACAAAAGAAGTAGGATGGCTAATGTGTTGCCAGCTAATTGAAAAAAAACTTAAAAATCCCTAAATTAATGTATTTTAAATTAAGCCCCCCTTATGTCAAAGTTAAGATAATAATTGCAATTAAACACATTTTATTGTAAAAAACTACCTGCTAAATTTGCTAACAAATATAATTAAAATTGAGCCGACAACTCTGGATGATATTTGTTTTTACCGATAGTAAAGAGGCCTTCTTTGATATAAACAGTGTTCACACTGCATGTATGATTGGATCATGTATCTATAATATACATATTGTATATAGATTCTATATACATTAGAGTGACCGCAACTTATATGGGGCAAAAAATCAATGTCGGAATCTTGTTCGTCTTTTTTTCTAATTTTGAGCGACGAGCGGCACGTGTTACCGTCGTTTAATCGGGCTTAAATTTTGGCTATCCCAATATCTGGAAAGGGATTCGTTTTGTGGGGTTAAGACGAACAAGATTCCGACATTGATTTTTTGCGGTCACTCTAATATACATGATATATATGACAATTGCCTCGGTATTAGGACACGCCGTTTGTTCTGGCGGTATAGCAAGCAGAATGGATTAACTCAGTGATCAGGCACTTTACTGGCATTAGTTTTTAACCGTTGCATGTTTTTAATTGAAAAGTGAGAAAGTGTGGCAACTTGCAGTGTAGCTAAGTCCATATGACATTTGGGACAAACAGATGGATCTAATAAGTAACGACTACTGCCGAAGCTGCAACGATGAAGAGGAGGACGAAACGGCACTCCATCTACTTTAAGTTTGTGCAATAGCAAGCAAACAAGATACCGTGTAATAGTGGCAACGTTGGCCATTTTCGTATATTTCATTGTGTGGCAACAAAAACAATTGAGAACTGTGTACGCAGTATAAAAAGTTTTCCAATACCAAAAATCAAAAAATACACTTGGGGGATTCACACTATAGTCATAGAGTCATAAGTCTTAAAATAATAGCACGAAAAATATGACACTTGTGAAAAACCCCTCATAACTCGGTCTGCTAAATAAATTTGTATATATAAACACTAACAGCTGCTGCCTTGTTATAAGCTGAATAAATTTTTTTGCGGCGGCATATGGAAAAACGTCCAGTGGCTGCCAGCTACGAAAGTTAACCAAGAAAAATTTTTGACTTGTATGTATTTAGTTTTTGCGATTTAGTGCTCTTTTAATATATTTTAAGTTATAAAAATGTGATTTAATGTACAGGCCGTTTTGTAGTCGTGAATCATATATAAGTAACGGCGGCAAACATATACTATCGCCCTCTCGCCTAAAGATTTTCAGTCCTTCGACTCAGATCTCTAGAGCTATTTTATGACAACACAAAAACATACTGGAAAGAGTGCTATTATTTTATGACTTTTTTATATGCAGCACAACAACAACTTTCTTAAACTGGTCTAAAATTTTACGACTTTATGACAATATAACTAAATAGCACGTAGTGTGAATGCCCCAACTCTTCTTAAATTTCAGTTCATTGTTCTTTAGTTCGACCTCATTTTCACAAAGATTTTTCTTTGAGGGTTGCTTGTATTTTAGCCTACTTTTCAATACGAATTGAGTTTGTTGATTTTAGGGTACAAGTGAACATGCTCAAATGCATTTCACTTCATGCCGACGACAAGTGGAACTTGCAATACTTTGGATTTTTGATAAATAAATTCAACATAAAACTGAATGGTTTCCCTGCTTTTGATATGAACATTAAAAGTAAAGAAAAATGTCTACATTTTTATTTGTTATTCTACAACTAACAGATACAATTTCGAGTTTAACTAACATTTATCAACAAGTGCAAATAAATATTTAAATAACCGAAGATGTCTGCAGCATTTAAACAAATAGTGGGTGCAGTCGTATGTAAGTCTAGAATTAATATTTACACATTTTTGTAGACCACGAGATTTATTTTAAAATGCCTACTTTGTTTCTCATTCAATCATGATTTTATTTCAAATAATAGACGAGAAAAAAAAACAATTTGCTTCTTATCTTATCTTTTCGGTGGCTTATCCAGGCTATTCAATTTAATCATTTTGCTCAATACAAAAAGTCCACTAGAAGTGAAACAGTTTTAATATGAGAAATATATTAACAAAAAAAGACAACAACAAACATATTGAAAAACCAATGAACTGCACACAAACAGGGCATATATTTAATAAATTATTACATTAAAATATTATTTATTTCTCTTTGGTCGGTCCTAATAAATAACTTGTCGCGAATGCGTTGCTGTTTCTTGGCACCTGCAATAATTTTATTGAAAATATTAAATGTTTGCATGTCTTGAAGGTGTGGCATAGAAAAGTAAAAGCAAAATTAAAAATGCAAGTAAAAATAGTTTGTATTGTTTCCAAGGAATTTCTCGTACCACGACTGCAACTTAACTTCTCAATGTCTGTGACTTCTTAGTTCCATTTTACATAAAATCTAACTTGAGCTTTAGTTTTTGCGCAGAGTAGCGCTGGGAGTTATACAAGAGATGTGCATGTGCTTCGATTTTGGATTTTTGAAATTTAAGGATTGCTTTGCACAATGGGACAGGATTTGAAAGTAGATTTGAGGTAAATGTAATATATGTTTCCAATACGCTGGATTAAGTCAAATTACAATTATAAATTATATTATATTATAAATTATTAAATACATAATTATATAATTTAATATATTATTATATATATATTATTATAAATTATATTATAATATATTAAATTATTAAATACATAATTATATAATTTATAATTATATTATAATTTATAATTATATTATAATTATAGTTATACTATAATAATATCATTATATTATAATTCATAACTGAATTATAGATTATTATGCACTGGCCTATTTTATTTAAAAAAAATGGAGAACGGTTGACCCTATAGGCCATCCCTGTAACTTCCTCATAATTTTAATTGCAATCGTAACCTGGTTTTTGGGCTACTCTCTGCTTTTGAACTCTTCAAACGAAAACATTATTATTTCAAATCTTAAATCAACCGATTCCCATATAATAAACGTTGACCGATGTAGCATTCGACTACTATAAAAAATCGAAAACACTAACAGGGGCCAAACTACCACATTCGATATTGATTTTTTATTGAAATTTTAATACAAGTTAAGCACAAATTTCCATAGAAACCTGGTCAGATATATAATTTCGAAGTTTCAAAACAACCAAAACCTTTTTTGGAATTTTTTCATTCACGATACTTCACAATTTCGAACCGACTTACGGAGATCGACATGGGTTTTGAAATTTCAAGAGTTGATTAGCTTGTGCAATTGATCGGTGAAGCTATTTAAAAGTTATTTGAAAAAATCGCTTTGAAAATTTTTTTCTCTAAAGTTTTTTTTGGAATTTCGGATCGTGCCGGCTTAAATTCAGAACGCTACCAATTTGGTTTCATTCCACTTAAAAGCTAAAACCGGGTTGCATACCTCCACATACACTCATGCGTACAGATATAGTGATGGGCTCTCAAAATTACTCAGGGAAGTGTCCTCAAAACGGGGTAAAACTAAAAATATTTTTATTCCAAAATATTTGCAACTTCTTCAGGGAAAAATCGCAAATGAATTAATTATTAAATAAATTTTGATAAATATTTAAAAATAATTTATCAAAACATGACTTTCATCCCGTTCTGCAAAAATTTATTTTTTTTCAGAGAACGACGTTCTGGATTTCCAGGAAGCTTCCCTAAGTTTCATAAAACCTATTCGAAGCGTAGATTTCGCAAAGCTCTCACAGAAATAAGGGTAAAAATTCAAATGTTCTTAAGAACCTTTAAAAGATTTTGACGATATAAACTAAGCCGATCTTAACATTAAGAAACCACGTCAAAATCGGTTAATTCGTCCGTGAGAATGGTGAATGAAAATATTCGAAAAAAATATTTGGAAACTTCAATAAAATTTTATACGTAAATTTCGACCGATATCCAGTGTCGTAATTTGCTCCCTGGTCCATTATTGTTTTTCATTCTTTTATAGAACTCGAAAAACTCCATGAATTATCGCTAATCACATGGCAATGACTTGATTGAAGCACTTGCTTCAGTCTCTTAATTACTATTGTGAATTATACTGTCCACCTGACATCTTGTCTTGCTGCATCTTGACAGTTCCGTTTGATGTAATAAATAGTACTTTTATTTACTTTAATTATATATTTTTTATTATTTGATTTTTGGCAGTGGATAAGATAAGGAACCAATAATTGCATCAGTGCACCCTACTGCACGTCAAAATATTTTTAATATTTTACATAAATTTAATTTAATTTCAATACTTATCCGATAACCTATAATTGCCTTTTCTCTTTAGTTTAAATAAATTTAAAATAATAATAAAAATAATAATAATAACAATAATAATAATAATGATGATGATGATGATAATAATAATAATAATAATAATAATAATAATAATAATAATAATAATAATGATAATGATATTAATAATAATAATAATAATAATATAATAACAAAGAGCTTTTATTTATCTTTACAATTCTTGTTCTGACTGCCGACAAATTTCGATAAAATTTTGACAAGAAAAAATTTCTCCGTGGGCCCGTTTTCCAAATTTTTGTTAACCTTAAACTTCAATAATATTTTTATAATCAATATAAAGCCTGATTGCAATTGAAATAAACACAATTCTAATATAAGAAAATAAAAAAAATTTCATTAAAACTTACAGAGTTCCCATTATGGCGGTTGGCGCATATTCTACTGTGACTAATACCGGAATTTGTTTTTGTACATGTTCCTATTGGTCCATTATTTGAAGTATTGTCGCCATTCATGCTTATCGTTTCAATGACGATATTTTCGATATTTTCCTTAAACTTCTTAGCCGCCTTAAATGTTACAATATCTTCTGCTCGTCAAATACACCGGGTGTAGGGTGACTTCTCACTGTGTAACGAAACTCCTTGAGGTGGTGAATTCAAGGGAGAAAGTTTCTCTTGCACTAAACCCAAAGCTCTTAAATTCGCACTATTTTCTTTCGTTGGGAAGTTTCTTAAGTTCCTTAACTCTTGCTCTCAGGAAGATGAAACGTTTGGGGACGACTTTTACAGGTGCACTCTAGTAAACTCGTGCTTTATTTGTCTGAAGACACGTTGTTGTTGTTATCTCTTTTAAAAGTGTTTGTATCGCTTGGCAGTAATTTAAGTTTCCAGCTTTTCAAGCGTTGTTTAACACTTGGAAATGAATCAGCGCAGGGCTCCTTGAAGTGATAGAAATGTATACTAGCACGCACATTCAATTAAACGGTGGACTTTTTTTTTAAATTTATCGTTAGTGATAGATTCCCTTATCACTTTTATTGATTCATGAAATTGATTTTGTTTTTAACAACAACGGCTGCCGGTATCACACAAAATGATGACGCAACAAAATCAAATATTCTTGTTGTTGTGTTTTGTAGTTTTTGCAAAATTGTTTTCAATTTTATTTAGCACGTGGCTTTTTATTATCTATTAAAAAGAAAAAAGATAGATTTCAAAATTTTAGTTGTTCGCATGTACATATTTTTAATCGGTTTTATCATAAAGAGAGAGCAATTGAGTCAGAGAAAAGAGAACAAATGGATCATGTATAATCCAGCATTGCCACTTTCTGCAGAATTATAAAAGACTAAATAATTTTAAAATATTTAGATAAGTTTTTAGCACGAAGCTTTTGTAAGTATTGCAAGAGGCAAAAAATATTTTGCTGAAAAAATACCTCGATTTGTTGATGATCAGGGACAGTACAAGAAGTAAGATCATGACGCCATGAATTTACCTATTTGTACCCCACTTTTTGGCTCCCTCATAACTTTTCTTCTTCTTTAGATAAATTTCTAAAATATTGAAAACAAGTTAATCGTTAAAGTTTTCCCCAGACATGAAAAGTGTAAAAAGTGCATATTTTGGCTTATGGCGTTTTCTTTTCTAGAAAAAATGTCACATTTCTTAAATTTATTTTTCAAAAAGCTGTCGTAAGACGGACTTTTAATATAGGAATTTATTTTCATAGGGGATGCTAGATTGATTTACAATAATAATTCTATTTCTAAATGTCTTTTTTCATCAAAAAGTGCATAAAATATAACATTCTTTTCTAGAAAAGAAAACAACTCCCTGGCTCACTCACTCATCAATATTTTACCCCCTTCTCTCTTGATAATGTTTTTATTTCTGAAGTTCTGCAAGTAAACAAAATCTAACACGATTTTTCTTTACTTTCCCCAACTTCTGTGCCTGTTTTATACATATACTAATTGGTGGCAACACTGTTGTGCATACATTCGTGCAAGGCCATTTAATTATTGTTGCATTAGAAACAGTCAGACTAAATATTATCACAATCCCAAGGTCACACACAGTCCGAACTGAACTAGCAAAACCAGGCATCAGTCTTATCTTAATTATTTTTGAAGTACAGTAATAACACAATGGCCATGACAATGTTAATAAATTATAGCGATACTTTTATACCCTACACTGTTGTTTAGAAATTTTTTTCAAATAGTTAAGCAGTTTAATCTTTCATTATATATTATAAATGAGTCATTGTTGATTATAAATTCAATGTTTGATTGATACTGAAATTATCTGAGTCCAATTTTGATTTCTGATTATACATTTCTTTTGTATATCGTTCGTGATGTCTTAATTTTATAATAAATTTCATATTAATAAAAGAAGTTTGCAGGTTTCATTAAGATATAAGCAATTAAATGTTTACTCGAAATATAGAGATGTTGATGTTTTCGATGAACGCCGCAAACACTATTCAATTGAATACCCCATACATTCCTTTTCATCTCATACGCAAATCAGCATCGTTTTCTTCAATTCTTATCAAATAAATATTTAACTGGAATTAAAAATTTTATATTTACTAAAGCATACAATTTCAAGAATAAATTGTATCTCTTAGTAAAATGATTGTTATCGTATTTTTGTCCAAAAACAAACTATTTTAAGAAGTAAAACTCGTATGCTGTAGCTGAGAAATAGATAGAAGAGAACATTCTATTCAAGCAATTTTTCGACATCAAGGATGGAACTGAGATAAGATAACAGATACAAATTCTTTTATCTAAAATTCTTCAAGGTTGTCCGGAAGAGATGTTGTGGTTGTGTAGTCTCTTTTGTTTCTCGTTCTTATTTTAAGTCTTTTTCCCAATTTGTTTTAGCAGAAATAGTGCTTTCAGGTACAAATAAAAAATACTCAATTGTAGCAGAGAAGTTGGTCCAACAAATGAAGTAAATAAAATAATAGAATGAAAATAAATAGAAACATAAAATGAGTATTAAATCAATAGTCGGTCGTGATTGAAGGACAATAAGTAACAGCTGAATAGAGAATTTCAAGACAAAATTTTAGTTTAATAACGACCGGCCTTTACGAAGTCTGTAAGTAAAAACTTGTTTATGAATAAGACGAATATTGTTTTAACTCACTTCAAGTGCGGTCACTAATTCGTGTGTAATTTTATATTATTTTTAGCTCATTGTGAATCTAATTGTTATATTTGGCCTATTTACTTGCCATGACCATTTAAACTATTCTACTCCATTTCTCTTATTCTACTAATTTCGTGTTTTTTTTTTTACTTATTTAAGCTCAGAAAGATCTGTTAGATATCCCAATAAATGGAGCTCATCAACATCAATTTCATTTTTAAGCTTACACCAAAAAAAGAGCTGTTTTCGGAAACCACTACACATCCATCATTGTATTTTCCCACCTTTAAACAATTATGGCGTTTTCTTTTCTAGAAAACAAGTGAAATTTTTTTTACTTATTTTCTAAAAAGTGGCGGTTTGGAAAAGTTTTAAGACAGAAATTATTTTCCTTTATAAATTATAAAATTTATTTTGTTTTAATAAATTCCTTATTTTGAAACGGCAATATGTTGCCAGTTTCTCTTAAAAAGTGTGAAAAATGTTGCATTATTTTCTAGAAAAGATATATAAATAATATATAAAGAAAAATATTTTCCTTTGAAAAATAATGAAAGTATTTGCAGGGCAAAACGAAAAATATCTATATTAAAGAACTTAAATGTAATTTATTTGGGAGTTTTCTCAGCCAATTAATTTAATATACCCGCCCATTTTGCTTTAACATAAAATTCATCTCTCATTTTGATATATAGGGTGTTTCTTAAAAAGTGATACAACTTTGAGTTGGCATCACTGCTTTATTTAATCACCCATTTAACAGCTGATAGTTGCTTTTTGTTAAGTTTGCTTTGACATTTTATTATGGATCGACTTACAGCAGTGCAAATTGCGAAAATTTTTAATAAAAATAGTGGTTCTGTTCGTCAAATTATGGACGTGCACTTCGTTCATTCAAAATTTTATTTTCCGATGAAGCCCATTTTTGGCTGAATGGGTACGTAAATAAACAAAATTGTCGTATTTGGAGGGAGGAGAATCCACAAGTTTTTGTCGAAACACCATGACATCCACAGAAAATTACTGTTTGATGCGCTTTATGGGCTGGCGAAGTCATTGGCCCATATGTCTTCAAAAACGATGATGCTCAGAATGTTACTGTTTGTGAAAGTTGGTGTTCCCGATTGCGCCTTGTACGTGCCAGCCGTGGCGGCCACATGGCCGAAATCATATTTAAACATTAATGTCATAAAATTTTCTATCCAATAAAGATAGATTTCATTGATATCAAAAATATATTACTATGTTTTATTATGGTTTAAACTTGTATCACTCTATAAAAAACACCCTATAAAAACATAAATAGTTTTATTGTGTTCCCAAAGAAACACGTATCGCATAATTCTCATTGTGTTCTCTATAAATTTCAGTCTATGATTATTCTTGTGTAATTCTCAATTGGTGTTTGAAAATGTGTGAATAAGTTTTGTCAGTTTGGAATGAGGTTAAACACTAGTGAGATTTGGGTGTAATAAAATGCCGGCATACACAAACACTTAACCACACTATAAACAAATTGTTTGTATATTTAATAAACTTGCGGGGATAAATTTCACATAAATTACATTTTAGTAATTTTATTAAATGTTTATTCTATTAAAAATATATTCTAACGCTATTTTCCTTATTTTCTTTTTACAGTATATCTTTAAGGCCTCTTCTGAAGATATTTCGCAGTTGACTATATCATTTTCAATATTTTTAAATTGAAAACTCCTTTTTTAACTAACAGAAGTAACAGCGAGACTTATTGCAAATGTTTAGACAGATATTCTTTTCTATTTTGGATTTTAGAATATCAAAATTTAATTGTTTTTCGCCGCATATGCTGAGGACTATTGAATCGGCTGTTAACAATATCAATAGACTTACGAAAAATATTAAAAAAAGAAATAGCAATTGAGAAAAGAAAAAAGCCTGGGGTGGGCAGAAATGGGCCCCAGTATTTAGAGAATAGTTCGATATTGCCAGCAGTGGTCAATTGTCCACAATGAGCACAACAGTGTATTATTGTTGTTACTGCCTTGACGTTGAGTATGACAAATTTGGAACGTAAAAATGTCAAATAGAACGTGTTTTTATTGTTTGTGATTCTGCAAATTTATATTTAAAATAAAATATTAAACAAAATATTAACAGTCTAATTTATAAAAAGTTAAAAGAATTTGATAACCCTTTTATGAGTGAAATTTGTATTTTAAAACTTTTATAAATACGAAAAGTTTTTATATGATTTTATCTACTTTAAGTCAACAATATAATAATTTGTAGAAAGTACCATTTCTATTCTCAAATACTTTTTAAAACTTAGCACATGGGAGTACATGATATCTATTATGTTAAAACTTGAAGTCTTGGCTATAAACGCCGAAATATATTCTAAATTACATAATTTAAACAAAATTTCCTAAAATTATTTTAAAAAATCTTAAAAATATATGCAAAAGTAAAAAGGAGTTGATAGCGGTGTATATTCAATCATAACAAATAAAAATATATTTGGGGGATTCACACTGTAGTCATTGAGTCATAAGTCAGAAAATAATAATAGCACGAAAAATATGACAATTGTGAACAACCCGTCATAACTTGGTCTGCTAAATAAATTTGTATATATAAACTCTAACAGCTGCTGCCTTGTTAAGAGCTGAATAAATTTTTTTGCGGCGGCATATGGAAAAACGTACAGTGGCTGCCAACTACGTAATTTAAACGAGAAAAATGTTTCACTTGTGTATAATTAGTTTTTGCGATTTAGTGTTCTTTTAATATATTTTAAGTTATAAAAATGTGATTAAATGTACAGACCGTTTTTTAGTCGTGAATCATATATAAGTAACGGGGGCAAACATATACTATCGCCCTCTCGCCTAAAGATTTTCAGTCCTTCGACTCAGATCTCTAGAGCTATTTTATGACAACACAAAAACATACTTGAAAGAGTGCTATTATTTTATGACTTTTTATATACAGCACAACAACAACTTTCTTAAACTGGTCTAAAATTTTACGACTTTATGACAATATAACTAAATAGCACTTAGTGTGAATACCCCAATTGTATGTATGTATAATTATACTTTACACCCCCGTTTTGGCCCACTAAAAACCTAAATAGATGTGACATTTCTGATTATTTATTGCATTTGTGTTATTTTTAAGTAGTTGGCTTTGCTGAATGACTGGGTGAAATGGAATGATAATTACTATCTTATTTTGCTTGCAACATGTGTATTGTAGTATGTGTGCATGTTGCATGTACTGTGTACGCGCATAAATAGTTGTTTTAATAATTAATTTTCAGGCGAAAATTATCTAGTATAACTTTTAACAGAACAATTTATTTTTGTTATTGTTTTGTACCATTTACATTCTTATCACATTCAAATAAGAATATTTTACACACTGACAACAATATTCAATGATTCTGCATAAAGAAATAAAAATAAAGTATTGAAAAATGCCAAATTGGTATATTTGAAACCAGTTCAAAGACCCCCTTTTATTGAAGCAAATTGCGAGTGGTTTAAATAAAATTGTCCAGGAGACTTCTCGCTTTCTTTCTTCTTCATGATATTTTGAAATAAAATTTTTTTCTGCGAAATATATAACAAAACGCAATTGGCCATAATAATATAAAACCAGCAGTCAATGCAAAGAAATTTAACAATTTAAATTAATAATATTCAGTTGTGTGGAATTGAAGATACTCTTTAATATGGCCCACAATGACAATTGATCCCTACAGGAAAATATATATTTTTTCAAATTGATTCTTAAACAATATTTTATATTTTCAATACATTCCATAAGCATATTTTGGATCGTATTTTCTATACACTATTTTGGCTCCAATTTCTGGACTTTGGTTTCTAACTAAATTCTGCATTATATATCATGTTTTAGACAGGTCAGTTTTTCTTGAAGCAAGTGTGAGTTTGGGAGAAAGAAAGAGGAAAGAAGATGAGTAGAGGCTTGCTTGTACCGAAGAAGTTACTTGAATTCTCTTTTCTTATATCATTCATGATATGGCGTCGTATTAGCTTTTGCGACGAGGCGACAATTGTAGCCAACGGCTTTTGTAGTCGGTGTTCGTGTAGCCTGCTGTCGTTATTTTGTTTAATGCCTAAATAATATAAAACTAAATTTGTAGACACGGTTGCCATACTTGAAGATTTATCGTTATTTTGACGACTTTGGGTGCTCCAAGTGGCATTTTGACGACTGGCCAATTTTTGCCTTCAGGTTGATAATTTTCAACTGATGGTAGATGACATCTAAAGATATGAATCCGAAACGAATTTTGCATTCCGACATTTTTTACTCCTCTTTAAAACTATATCTGAAGACAAACATCAAATCGTATATGGAAGGAAGGCAAGACATATATTTGGCCATTGATACCTGAACATCGGCATTTTCGGTCTACATTGGCCTTTTTCAAATACGCACTGATGTCCACACCAATTTGATGTCTAGTGAGGACGAATAGCAAATTAATATTTGCAGCGTTTGTGTATTTAAATAAAAGTTAAATTACGTAACATTAAATGTATGTAACTAAATGTATCCTTAATTTTGGAGCACTGTTACGAACGGAATGACAAACTTAGTAGATTTCCATATTTACCTGTAGCCAAGGGCATAAAAGCACATTCCCACAAAACAAAAACACACTTCTGTACAAGATACTAATTAACCAACAACACTAAAAATAAATGAACGTTTGCTCTTTTTGATAATTTATTGGTTTGAAATATTGAAAACATATTTTCGTTTTGGTACCTGCTTTTGTTGTTTTCTTTGCAGTAGTTATTGCTTTTTAACGGAGCCTTTATAATTTTTATTATATTTTATATTGTATTTTTGCCAAAAAAAAAAAATATATATGTGACAAAAATCTAAATAACTTTTCGAATACTTGCACTGGTTCAACACTTCTTTTGAGAAACAGAAAACATGAAGAATTAACTAAAACGGTTTGGCGGAAAAAATGTTAGATGAATTCATCAAAACTTTAATTATTATATTATTATTTTTTCACTTTCACGTCCGGCCACAAGTGTCTCAATAAAACAACTAAACTTTATAACGTAACTTGACTCGATGTTTGTTTTTGTGTTTCCTTTTGTTTTTGTTTGTAGCAAAAGCAAAAGCAAGAGTGCTGTCAGATGTAGCAAGTTTTCACACAAAGTGGCGATTTTTAATACATTTTTGACGATTGTGCTGAATTGTCTTTCCACGATTTTTAAGTGCGTTGCTGTTATTGATATTAACTAGCAGCAAAAGCTTTGCGCACTTATGGGTTAACGAGTTGTAACTACTTACCATTCAATTAAATATCAATTGTTTTATGCGAAAGATGTTTAACACTGTCCTACAGAAATCTCAACGACTTTAAAAAATAGCTTTCAATGCCGTTGTAGGCGACACAATATTATTACCCAACAATGATACTCGTAAAGTAAACTCATTTAAGCTACCGTTTTATTAAAATTTTCATAGATATTTAAAAATCGAACGACTTGCGAGAAAAAATTTTTGACAGTTGCAGGCCATACCTTTTTAACAGACATGCTACATATGACGCGGAATATATAGCTGAATAGCAACTATATAAGAAGAATCAAATTTACTATACCGATATCATTGCGAAAAATAAAAAAGCATTAAGCATTAAACACAATAACGACAGCAGACTACAGGCTACAACTTGTCAAAAATAGAATCCATGTGCGTATATGAGAATGATTATTTTTACTACTACAGGCAACACGGCTACTGGTTGTTGTCCCTGCTGTTTTTGTGGTTGTAGCCAAATTAAATTAATTTCTATTTTGATGAGCGGCAATGAATAGATGCAGTGTTGCCAGTTTAATATAAATAAATTCAATTATTGTAAACCTTAAAATATATTGATTTGTTATATAAAAAGAAATTACAAACTATATTTCCAAGCCAATAAAATGATTTCTTGCCATATTTTGTCGACTTGAAGTATATTTCCATGAAATAACACTATTTAAGAGTATTAAATATATGAAAGCGGCTATACAGCCGTATGAAGAGAATTCTACTACAAACAACAACTCATGGTTATTGATTTGGTGGTGTCGTCTTAAAAATAATTACGTAGCTGACTACGAGGCGACGATTGTAGCCAACAGCTTGTGTAGCCAGTGTGCGTGTAGCCAGCTGTCGTTATTGTGTTTAATGCTTTAAAAAAAATTTAATCACATAAACTCATATCTTCGAATCGAAAAAGTTATCAATTTCCTCCTTTAAGTACACCTAATTGAATGACGGCGTCATAAAATATATGACACACACAAGAAAAGTCAATTATTCGGGTTTTTAATATTTTTCTTGTTCGAATAGCTTTTATTTCGAATATATAAAGAATAAAATACGTCATTCGAATAACTTTGAAACGTTATCAACAACTTGAAAATTATATAATATCCTTAGCAAATATAGTCCAACTTTCATTAAAAGAGTCGCAAATATATTATTCGATTATTCGTCATAAACTGTTCGAATTATTTTTTAGTCGACATTGAAAAATTTTTTTTCATTCGAACAGAAATGGAAAATAGTTTTTCGAATAATTTGCATATACTCTTCGTAATATTATATCTCCATGGAAAATTTAAATCGTCTGACAGCACCTGACAAAAGGTGCACTTAAATTGAGAGGACGCGCTCTTCATGTTTGTGCTTTTGTTTCCTTCCCGTAGTAGAACACCAAAACACTCATTGTTGTTGGTTAGTAATTTCAAAGTTTTTAAAAGACGTTTGAAGTAGCGCACTGCACAATGGCAGCAAAATAAAAGTGTTTTTTTACCATCAACAAACGTCATCATCAAGAAAATTGTTGCAACAGAGAACACAAGATTTTTATCAGAAATACCCTTTCACTTTTATTGTGCAGGCTGTTGTTTATTTAGATTTTGTTGCAGCTTTTTGTTCGGAACTTTAGATGGGGGTTACTTGCGGTTTTTGTACACGGAACTTATGAAAAAAATCATAAGATTTATTACGTGTTCATACATATTCAAGCTGTTCTAAATTAATTATGTTGCATTATCGGGCTAGAGAAAAATGAAAATTCTTATATAAATTCATACGATTTTTACGAAAGTGACATCCCATATATAGGGTGTTTTTTATAGAGTGATACAACTTTGAGTTGGCATCACTGCTTTATTTGACCACCAATTTAACAGCTCATAGTTGCTTTTTGTTTACTTTGCTTTGACATTTAAGGATTGACTTACACCAGAGCAAATTGTGGAAATTTTTAATCAAAATAATGGTTCTGTTCGTCAAACTTATCGTGTACTTCGTCCATTCAAAAATTTTATTTTCCGATGAACCCGTTTTTGGTTGAATGGGTACGTAAATAAACAGAATTTTCGTATTTGTAGTGAGGAGAATCCACAAGCTTTTGTCGAAACACCATCCACACCCACAGAAAACCACTGTTTGGTGCGCTTTATGGTGTGGCGGAGTCATTGGCCCATATGTCTTCAAAAACGATGATGGTCAGAATGTTACTGTTTGTCAAAATTGGTGTTCCCGATTGCGCCTTGTACGCGACAGCCGTGGCGGCCACATGACCGAAATCATATTTAAACATTAATGCCATAAAATTTTCCATCCAATAAAGACCGTTTCATTGATATCAAGAATATATTTTTATGTTTTATTATGATTTAAACATGTATCATTCCATAAAAAAAAACACCCTTTACTTAATAATTCGTTGAAGTAAACTTTATATAACCCAATTCAACTATATAAAAACGCTTATTCATTCACTCATTCCAACAATTTCCTGCAGCACAAGAAGCCAATTTAAATCTGTAATAGACCTTGACTGCAAGTTGCTGCAAACAAACTAAAATCTAAACAAAAGTAAAAGTTTGGAAAACAAGTTTTTTTTTTCAACTCTGAAAATGTCTTATAACACAATTCACAATTTGCTTATGCAGTTTGCACTTTAAAGTTTGATCTTTTAACAAAAATCACACAAATGCGATTTCTGGTTAATAACAGTCAATTGGAAAAAATCTAAGCAAAAAAATGTATTTCGAACAGCATTTGATTAAATTTAGAGTCATGCTTTAAACGTTACAAATTTAATTGCACTCAAACCAATTTCTGCTGCTGAGTTTGATCGCATAATGGGGCATTTTATGCAAGAGGAAAAACTGCATTTAAATGGGCAGACCATAAAAGATGCAAATTTTTTAAACAAACGTTACGCTAATACATACGATTAGTACCACAAACGATTAATCGGAGTAAGCAAATGGCTTCACTTTTAATATCATAAATCCTAAAGTACCTTTACAACTCCATTAAATATATAACTTCGTTATTTGTTAAAAGTGCTAGTTCAGGCCGGTTCAATAAGACCGTAAGCGAAATGTAGAAAAATATTTCAAAGTGATGTTTCCTATTATATAATAATTCTTTTGGTCACATGTTTATGTAAAAAACTCGATATCTGTTAAACGTGCACCACTACATCTCCATCAACACAAAAGACATCCACTAAAAACACCAACACCAGTTAGAGGGCACATACTCACATAAAGGGATATACTAAAACGAGTTGTAGGTTGTTAAGCGAAATTTTACTACCTTTCGCTGGGTCATGTTTTAGACAAGGCAGTTTTTCTTGTAGCAATTCCCATTAATTTTCTTTTTCGTCTTTTTTCCCCAAAATTTAATACGACGCTATATTGAGAATAAAATAATAAAGAATTAACTTTTTCGATACAAGCAAATCATTATCCCTCTTCTTTCTTCTATATGTTGTCAACTCAGATTTTTTTCAAGAAAAACTGACCTCTTTAAGATATGACACAAGTCTGCTTTCAGCTGGACCATAATGTTCAGTGCGAGCAGTTCAAACTGTTTCCATCACATTGTTGAAAGATATATGACTTTTCCCATTTTTTCATTTCATAATTGGAAATCTGCTTAATAAAGTCAGCAGTAATGTTCGCCCATATTATGAATGACGACGTCGACGTCGATGCAACACGGCAGCAAATATTGCAAGTTGTCATTTAATTGTCGACAATAATGAATTCATGTTAACAATCTTTTGGTATTCTCTAAGGCGTATAATATTAATAGAACATGTCACCAGAAGTCAATTTTTGTGGACAAAAATTAGACAAGTGACAATTTTTTTCTGACGTGTTGCATTCACGTCATGTCGCCATTCATAATAAGGGCAATTATCTTCAGAATCTGTAGAGTCCTACTCTACTGGATCACTTTTAGCTCAACTTTCCATTATATGATCAGTTTATTTATACTTCCCATTTTATATCTTTGCATCCTTTCGTAGTGTTAAAGTATATCAAACATCCTTAAAGTGTTTTTGTTATAGAATATCAATTTTTAAAATTACAAAATCATATCAAAGTTTTTGAGATATATATTTTTGAAATTACTGATATATTTACATTAACGATCGTTGAGTAAAGGTACGGTCACACCTGCCAAAAATATGTTTAAAAATCGTAACCTTAAACACCAAAGAGAAATATTTTGATCCATAAACGTGTTTAAGTAAAATATGTAGTTTCACACATAATTAACTCCATAAGCAGTTGTCTGAACTAATATGTTTGTCATTAATATTTAGGGGTTATGCTTCTTTGGTCAACTATATGTACTAATGGGACCGCACCTTAATACTTATGTGAACTTATGAAACAATTTTATTAAAAACAAAAAATATACCCACTTTTTTGGGACGAAGTGGGAGTGTATAATTATATATATGTATATATATATATATATATATATATACAATTCTTTTGATAATTCCTCTTAGATTTGGAACAACATTTGCTTTCAATTAGCAACTATGCCAGCCATCCAATGCGAACAATCTGTGTCATATACAAATAAGTATTTTTAAATCATTTTAAGCCATAAATAAATACTTAGAAAGATCAACAAAAGCTGCATATTTATATTCACATACTACATACATTATTATTATTATTATTATTATATATTATCGCAAAGTACTTATTTATTTCAAAATGCATTAACTTTGTTTTCGTTCAACGAAAGGCCAACGAAACAGTAAAAGTAATTTAATTATTTCTAAAAGCACAATCTCACAAATAAACTGTACTTCTTAATTGCTGCAAATGGAATCAATAAACAATATACAAAATTTAATATAAATAAATAATCAACAATTTTTAAATAGAGAAATTCCAGAATTTGCTCTTCCCCCATGCTCCACACGGAATTTGTTACTGTGTGTGGACGTGCTCCTTATCAAAATTGCAAGCGGCAATAAAAAAGGCAAACAATATGTGTTTGATTCCTTATGTCGATTGTTATTATTGTCAGCGTAATTACGATTATTTTTAATTAAATAAACTTCATTTGTATATGTACATTAACTAATTTCTTTTCAATTTCTCTTTCCAAATGTATTTATACTTTCAGCCAAGTGGTTTTCAAAATCGAAAACTGCCAGACTCATCGATTTCCTGCCTGTCACAAATTGCAATACTGCCAACTGCAAGTTCAGTATGAGCGGAATCACTTTATTTCCGCATGTTCGAAAATATGTGCAGTTAAAATTTTTTATATCGAACTACGCGGGACAAGTAAACATAATTCGCCATAGAAGAAAAATAAAAATCATATCGGGTAAGTGCATACTTTTCATTTTTATACACAAAAAAACAAAACCGCAAATAATGAAAAATTAATATTTTTGTTAAATCTGATTCAAAATATCTACTACATATTGAAGTCATAACATCTGCACAGATATGGAAGCATGTATTAATACATTATTTTGTATGGGGGGCTTACATTTCTTTCATTCTGTATGTCCAAGACTTTGCTGGAAACCTATTCTTGAGAACGTTAGGTCAGTGCTATAACTTCTTTGGATAGGTGTTGATCTTTCCCCACAATATTATTAAAAATATCATATATATTTAAAAAAAAAGGTCTTAAATGGGACAGTTCACGAATTTCGAAATCAAAATTGCATACATGCAAATTTGCAAGCATGTTCTGAAGTCACGATTAATTTTCGGAAGTGATTTTTTGGCGTTGTAAAAATCACTAGATTTTGATTTGAAATACCAAACGGTTTTCAGGAGTGATTTTCTGATGTTCTAAAAGTTATGAAATTTTATCGATCATGTTCTTTGACAAACGAAGACGCTAAATAAAAAGTTGGCGTTTTGCAACTACTAGTCTTTACTGAACTGATCTGCTATATATATTTTTCAACTGCACTATAACGGAAAAATCATGTATAAAAATTATAAATATAATTAAAATTTAATTAACAAGCATTGTCGTATCGTTTAAAGTTATATTTAATAAGGCAATCGCTCATGTTCTGAGAAAAGCTGGCGATTTAAAAAAACCGGAACAGTATCAAGCTACGTATAGAATATTTTGGTTTTAAGAGATTTTGTTTTCAAATACAAGTTTTAGCGATACAGCAAGTCAGATGTTTTCTCTCTATTTGAAGAAAAAATTAAAAATTTTTTTTATAAAAAGTATCCCATTTAAAAATGTTCCCTACAATTGCATATCTCAATTGTTTAATAATGTTTGTGTGCAAAACTATTATAAATTTTCAATGATCTTACGGCTGCAAAGCGTTTTGCATTTTTTGAGCCGTTTTCCACAACTTGGACGTAAATTGTTCTAAATCTGCTTTACTAACTCTTTTGTGAGTCAAAAAACGTAATAAAATTTTAAAAACATGAGTTTATAAATGTTTAGTATTGGTGTGATAGTTTGATTTGATTTTAACAGGTAGTTCATTCGACTATTTAACTTTTGTGTCGTAAAATAATTCGAATATTTTTTGAAACCCCAACAAAACAAAATAATTATAGCAAATTAAAGTGATTAAAATATATATAAATCAGTTTGTAACCCATTAATATTGAATAAGTTTTGTAAAATACTATTACAATTGTATAAAAAACAACTGACGTGTGCTGTTCAGTTCCCCGGCAAAATCAAAGTGAATAAATTAAAGGGAGAAGTGATCACGATCAGGGGAATTTTATTTTAGCATGAAATTATTTGCTAGGAATACGTTAGCGGTGAAAACATAGAGAAAGGGGAAACAATTCGAGTGAAAAGTATTTATCAAGATTCGATAAAGTGGGTAAAATATTCAATTCCATTAAACAAGTAAATAACACATTATTTCGTCTATCTAATTTTATTACTACCGAATTCAAAGTAAATTGTATATGTATTCAATTCCCAGATATTCAAACATTTTTTTGCAGACCACGTTTTCAGTGATTCAAATAACTTTATGACACTCTGTTCTCGTCACTATAAATTGTTCGGGGGATTTGCTCGTTCAGAGTACGTCCAAGCAAATATGTAAAACATGCCTTATTACGATTGTTTTAAAGTAGAAAAATTGAATTTTATATAGAATGCAGTTAGCGTTTTATTTTTAAAAGCCTAAAAACATACAGCAATTTATTCATGGCACGGAACAATTGGTATAGCAACCCATGAGAATGCCGATTTCTCCGACATTGTTCAAGATTAAATGAAAACACAGGCAATTTTGATTTTTAAAACAAATTTTATTAAAGTTTTTATATAAAAATAATTTAAATGGAGAAAAAATTAAGCAAATTTAACTAATCTAAAACAATCTCAAACTAATGTATGTACACATATCAGCAAAAACGATATGGTTATCAGTAAATTTATTTAATTCAATAAATTATTTTAAAATGACTTGGTTAAACCATCAAGGAAACATGTTGTGAAATCTAATTATATGTACGTCTAAGTTAGCTCTCTTGCTTTAGTGTCTTTTCTTTGGAACGTTTCAATAGAAAATGGGAAACATTTTCATAAACTAAAAATGTTATCATAGTGGCAGGTACTACTCTGATCAGATTGGCCTGTAAACCTTTATAAAAACCTCGAGGACCTTCGAAACTGCAATGAGACAATAAAAAAGTGATATTGTACATTAGCAAAGTTTGAACAAAGTGCTTACCTTATTTCAAGACACTACATACGATAATGACTTTTTTTACTTAATGAGATTTCGAGTTTTTGTTTGTTTTTTCTTGTTTCTTTTTTTTTTTTAGAAAACAAATAATTAAAAAATTAGTTAAAATTCATTTAGCAAAAAGAGAAAAAGTAACAAATTATCAAACAGCAAGGCGCCACAGGACTGAACATAACATAAATAACCAAACTTAGGAATTAATTTTTTTTAAACAATTACCAAATCTGTTGGTTCTTATCAATTAAATATACTCTTTACTTGAATTAAATTCGTTAAACACTTACTTTAGTAGAACTCTTCCGAGAATTTGTTGACATTTGTTTTTTTTTTAATAACCCCATACAGTAAAAAAAAAAACAATTAGATAAAAAGATATATGAATAAAATTTCATTGAATGTAGTACAAGTAAGCATAGCAATTATGTTTAATATACAACAATTAACTAGTCCAACATTTTCTTTTTAATAAGTTGTTACTAATATTTCTTGAATATCATTTTAAAAATTAAACATAGAACTTCTTTTCCTTAAATAATCTTTTTGCCAAAGAAAGTTTAAATAATTTTCTTTTTTGCTTATTTGCTTTAAGTATTTTTCTTTTTTACTTAAATTATTATATATTTATGAAAAGCCTTAAATGCTTAAGTTTAAGAGATTTTTTTTTAAATTTGTATTTGTTGTTGAATAACTTGTAATAAAAATGGTTGAATTCAAAAATTTATTGTTATAAAGTAAATTTTGCATTTCGATGATGCTTATTAGCTAAAAACTATTCAATTTAATTTTAAAGACAGTTTCACAATAAATTAACAGGAAATAGTTCTTCTTGTTACATGTTGAAAAACTGATTTTAATAACGTGATTGGGCTAGTCCATGTAGAAAGGCCATAACTAGCAAAATTGTAATTAGTTTCCTATTGCATTTTGCTGACGATGTGTATTTGTGCGAAATCGATTGCTATCACTAATAATATGAATTTCGAAAAAAAGTTTGGTCCTTTCTACATGAGTCAAATCACGTCATAATTAACATTAAATATTTTTTTAGTGTTGAATCCAAAGGCTATTATTATGGCAAACATGTCAAATTATTTCTAAAATAAGTTTTTCAAATCAAAAGCATTGACGATAGAAAACGTAGCTGATTTCTACAGCATAAAGTCAGGACTGAAGTTGTAGAATCCAGCCACGCGGCATGCTTAAAATTTTGTAGAACTAGTGCCATACACCACAGATTTAGACCACAATTATTAGTGTTATTATTACAATTTTTTTCTTCTTTTACATCAAAAGAAATTCAGAATTATATCCCAATGTCTGCTTTCACTTGGTGACAAATAAAAATATTTATATTATGGGAGAACCAGCTACTTTTTAATACTTAATCGTTATTTTCTGTGCACTTTTTAGATATTGTAGAGATTAGTTATAAACATTCTGAGTCTAGTTGTTCAGCCTTAAATAACTTAAAATTACATCCAATAATTTAAACATTTTCTTTAACATTAACGATCTTAGTTTAAATGAAAATATTTAAGAAAGAAGTGCCATCACAAGTGCACCAAAAACCAAAAAAAATATTCAAAGCATGAGACTATATAGCAAAATTTGGATATTTTCGGTAAAACTTATTGCCTAAGAAAACGAATTAGAACGTTGATGGAACATTAAACTAACGTTCATGGAATTATAAAAACAAACTTATAAAATTGAGATTGAGTAACTAAACTTAAATTAAGAAATTAAAGTTAAAACTAATAACAGTAATACAAAAATTGTTGAAAATTATTAACTCCTGCACAAGAGCTTGTCATTTTTAAGCTGCTTTTTTCAATTTCACTTAACTTTTTTCTCATATCTAGTATATTTTTCTTTTAATATTTTTGATTTTCTTTCAATATTTTTTTTTAGATTTCTCGTTTAGTACTTATTTGAATAAAACTTAAGTTTACTTAAAAAATGTATGCTTCGTTTCATTAGTTAAATAGTTTGCATTGAAGATTGTTTCGCTTATTTTTTTTTATATAGTAGATATTTTAGTACTTGTAATTGGAGAGAGAAATTTAAGTAAGCGGATAAACTGTATGTTTCATATTCTATTTAATTTCTAATTGGTCAATTTTTCCCATATTAGCATGACCATACATATATTTGGCGTAACATGCACTAAATATGGTATGAGACCCTTATAAAAACCACCCATACGTTCGTACCTCCAAGTTTGTTTAATACAATCCAAAGTTCCTCGGTAGTTGTGATGGTGGTCTTGTAGACGGGCCCGCACAACTTGATAGGGATAAGTGGCGGCAGCTGCTATTAGCTTGGATACAGCTGCAAAAGCTAAATACTCCGATGTGGCCTGTAAGTAGGAGAGAATTAAATTTTTTTGAAATTCTGTGTTTTAAATGTTATTTTTTTGTTTGTTTTCTGGTACTTTCGCATACCATTCTTAAGGAATGAAGAATCATTAAAAGCAAAGTTGAATTTGTTAACGAAAGTTTATCACATTTTTTTTGAAGTTTAATAATCTAATCTAAAATCAAGTTGTCGTATATAAAATGTAGCTCCAACATATTACCATACAATATGTAACAAATTATAATTTTTGATGGGCATTCCTATAAGATAAAATTTTCATGGGCGAGGATAAAAATTTCAGAGGAGAATAAAAACTTCATAGGAAAAAAAACCGGTTGAAATTCGGGGAAATTTTTTTGCGCGATAAAGGTGATTTATAAAATATGATAACGTATGCGGAAAGTTTTTTATTTACGTGTGTACTTTACACCAACAACAATTTTTTATAAATGTTAAACGAGTCAGCTAAGGTTTTTAACACAACTCAAAAACGATAAATTTGAAATCTGTTCGAATGCCGGCTAATAACCTCTCTACATCATTATTTCGTCTTTCAAGTTTGTATTTAAGGTTGAGTCTGCAACGTATGAAAAAAGTTTCGCAAAATTTTTATTATTTGCACAGCAATCATAAAGATAATTGCAATTCAGCTATTCGTTTAACTTAAATGATAAACAAATACATACTTACACACATATTATTGATTTCAAAAAATATATTGATAAACATTAAAAAACAATTAATCCAACAGTTGACTGACTTACTGTGTTTGCATAGACTAGCTAATTTCAAAAGACGATATTCCAAAAAAATATTTCTATGTTGTAATATTTTCTTTCGCGTTGTGTGGCGATGACTAGTATTTGGTTTATTATTATTTTTTTTTATTTATTTACTAAGCATTTTTACCCTTTTGTATATTTTGAATAGTTTCATTTACTGCAAACAAAAAATTGTGTTTGTACGGTTTCAATTAAATAAAACAAATAAAGGCGATTTATATAAAGGGTATTTTTTTAAAGGTTCGTAACATTAAATCATAATATAATCTTGCATAATTAAAATGACGTGAGTAGATCTGCGGTTTATCGGTATTGAAAACATACAATTTCATCAACCAACCTCGGTGTTCAAATTTATATGTAAAATTATTCGTTCTTCAAATGTTTGCTAATACAATTTAATTTAGTCTGCTAAATACATACCAATTAGTTTTTAGAAAAAGCTTGTAACGGAAAGCTGTGCTTAAAAAATCACCTTTTATAGATGTAATAAAATATTAGGCAACAACTAAATTTTCATTGTGTTGCGATTATTACACGTGTCATGAATTACGCCTATTACGAGAATTTTCCATTTGCACATGATAACAATTACTTGATGTAAGTGGCAAACGATTATTTACAATTATTTAATAAATATGTATGTATTTTCGATTTAAAAACTAAGAAAAATGGCGAAGAAGACAACAGAATTTTTTTCGAAACTACACTTCAAAATGAAGAAAATATGTTATGATAATTTAATCAGGAGTTCAGAAAATTAAATGATCGCTATACTTCTTTCAAGATTTTGAAAATTAGGGGTTCCAAATTTAGGATTAGACTTCTTTCAATACGCCATATTAACCATATATATGCCCTCTTATACGTCTTAAACGATTAAGATATACGAAAATGTCTTTACGAAGTGCTTTCATATAATTATGACCCGTATCTGCTGATGAAATTTGGGGTTAGTTCCAGCAATGTATAGATATGGATTAGCTTAACCTCAAAAAAACTAATATATTTAAAATTTTTTTTTCGAAATTATTCAATTACTTATAATTCCGAAGATGCGCAGCATAAAAAACAAGTCTCATTATACGGTAACAGATATACAATGAAACAATTAACTAAAGACGTGTGCAACTTCATAAGATCTCAATCCAAAACACATACAAGTACAATTGTTGTACTTTAATATTTCATATTATCATGCGGCAGCCTATGCAACCTAACCTAACTCAATATTTCGAACAAAAAGCTAACCAAATACGTGATCGGATTTTTCCTACTTTTGATTATTACGACAAAATATTTCGCTGCAAGCTTCGTTCTTCTTATAACATATAGTTAAAAAAAAAGTATTTATATCGTTATAATTTTCAAGTGTAAAAAAGAAAATTTATTTGTTCAATTTCCCAAAGTTAAAAATATTGGATTTGCTGGTTAAATATAGCACACAATTCTATCCATAGGAGAACAAAATTTTGAACTTTTGCCAATATAAAAAGTGAAACGTACAATGAATTAAATAACAGAAAAACAATAAATATATGTATGTATGACGAAAACGCATATACATATAAACGGCGGCATTTCTAAACGCAACCAAAGAGGGTAATAGACCAAATGACATTTGCTATTAAACAACTGATAGATGTAGAATCAACATAAAAAAATTTTGCTTCATTATAATCTCAGCATCATAAATAAGTTATCCAATTAAAAACAATCCAATCATTCATATTTTATGCATGTGATATCTTATTATGGCGGTATTAGTATGCGCAGTCAGAAAACAATATTAATAAACTCTTTATAAAAATTATAAGGAAACTCTCCACTGCTTTTATTTTATATACTTCTTCTGAAAGTTTTGTTTTTGTCATTGCCACTTACTCCAATCTGTAGTTTAAACATACTTGATATATGTACATATATTTTATTTAAATTTTTGTTAATGAAATGCGTCACACTTTTAATTTGTTTAATAGAAATTATTTATTCTACAAAAACCGGTTGAGTTCATGAATTGAAGGCAGTTTAAAATTCCTTTGAAATAAAGTTGTATTTATCTTTTGAATATATTTGTTTGTTTGTTTTGTAAACGCGTTACTGCAAATTTTTCTATTAATTTCAATTTTCGATTATTTTTATTATTTATGTTGAAAGATTCACATTCACATGATTATGCTAAGAAAGTAGTAATAAATATTGGTTAAATAGATACAACTTACCAACTTCGTGTCGATTGGTAACTTTCGATATTCGTTATACCAATTTTTCATTTCTTCATATGTCATAAATTGAATAGCACCATGAGAAACACCCAGCATACCAGGAACAAAACCCTTTAAAAGAACAACCATAATAAATAAATCCATTTATAAACTTCTTATTGTATTCTTATTTACCTTGTACAAGCCTCTAATGCCTTCTTCTTTGTAAATTTGCGCCAGCGCATGTACCATTCCACGATATTCTTGTCCTTTACTTTCAGCTCCATATTGTAAACATAAACGTGTCTTTACCACCCAAATAGGATTTGTTAAAACTAAAGTCAGTGCACCCGATTGTGCAGCAGCTAACATATGCATACCGGGCCCCAAGGATAAGGTGGTATTGCCACCTTGAATAAAAGTCTTAATGGTATTGTAACTGAGAAAAAGAAAATAAGTTATGCATTTCATATTTAATTATTTTGTTCTTGAATGCAATTGTTTAATATGTTACTTACAACATAAAGTAAAGACCCCACGATGAACCGGAACCACAAACGTTGGGTGTGACACCTTTATAAAGACCTCGAAATCCTTCTTGGCGGAAAATAGTAGCAAAGGCACTGCCCAAACCACGATATTGTGGTACAGCTGCAGTCCGACCATCATTTACTACATATAAAGGAAAATTAGAAATGATTAATTAGATATATAAAGTAATAAAAAGGGAACGGTACACGTATATGGATTAGGCAGTGCTTATTTTCTATAAAATATGTACATCCCACTTTGATAATAATTGGAATCAAAAGTGAAACATTTCTCGGTTTCATTGGTGAATTCTACCGAAGAGGGAATTATTGTTGGAAATAGGTTGAAGTCTACTGATAATTAGGTGTTTCAAATATATTGCAATTAAATTAAATTACAAAAATATATCGAAGACGGACAAAAAAAATTACATTTTTATTTATATAATTTATTTTGTTACTTAATTCAGAAATAGTTTAGCAGATTTTTTAGACTAGTTTATATAAATTAAGGAACTTTTATAATTGAATCTTAGCTTATAAACGAACTCATTTTAGATTGCTTTCAGTTCGAAGTTCCAATGACCCTGAGAAACAGTGAATAATATAATTAAGCGGAAATAAATTTATAATAAAAACGTATATAGATAGTGCTTGTGATAGCTACAACATCAACTATAAAATGTCTAACGTGCAACTCTGAAATTTATACAAAAAGTTGCCCAAAGCACGTATCGTAACAAGAAAATATTAATTGCACTGTGTAACAAAATTATAGTTCTTTTTGTTCTGCAATCGACATATCTAATAATCGAACGAGCAAGTGCAGTGAATCAGCGTGCCTTCGTGTCAACTTGCCTTATCTTTTAAATTTTATAGGACTTATTTAGAACGAAATTTATCCTATATAATATTTTACAAGCCCCCTAAACCAAGAAAGTGCGAATCAAGTAAAATCATTAAAGCCACAAACTAAAGGCTGTTCTCCCAAATAATATTTGAATCTTGTTGGTAAAAATTTGCATATATAAATACTAATACACATGAACACTGATAAAAGAATTTGAACGGCATACGAAAACAATATTGTATTCGATCATTGTACGCACTGACAATATTTATATTGAGAATATTTAAACTAATTTTACATTTGTGAAAACCACTGTACGACATAATTTTACTTATCATTCAAAGCTAATCAAGTATATTATAAATTCCTTTCAAAACGCTAAAAAACAAATAAACAGGAATTTTATGTCTGAAAGGCCAGATGACGTCCGTAAAGCAAAGTTTATTTAACAGTTAAATATTCAAAAACTGGTCGTATATTTTACCGAACCAAGTTGAACAATGATCTCATTATTTGGTGTTCGCAATGGATTTCTTTGAATAATACAAAGAATTTTATGATTTTTATAACAAACTGGAAGTTAATAAATTTGTTTTCATTTTTTTCATAAACAAGAATTCACGTGACTGTACGTTTGTTTCTTTCTCTACATATTTTTTTCACTTGATACCTACGCGCATATATTATCAGAATTAATGTGTATTTGTTTTGTTTTTATTTTGCTAACTCATAGGTCTTTTTGTTTTTGTTACAAAATTATTATTAAATCATATTGTTGTTGCTAAGCGTTAAACGAAGTGAAAAATCTAAACACTATAGTATTTTTCAATGAGGGTATTATAAAATGACTCATTATTGAAAATATACGAATGGTAGTAAGTTGATATATACTTACATACTGCTCTATATATATGTACATATATTCATAAAAATCTGTTATGAAAACAATGTTTAGTATAAATTTACCAAAAATTATTCTTAAATAAATGTTCATTCATTTCTGCAACATTTATTATATGTAATTTATCTTCTATTAAATAGAAAGTTTTGCATATTTGAAAAATTTTAATAAAATAGAAAAAATCAAGAATTGTATTGATTTTAATTAAGGCTTCTTTTAGAGTTTTATATATGAAAGAAAAAACTTTGCGTGCGTGTGTTAAACTACCAGTTTTTAATTTATCATTTAAAAAAGAAACGATAAAGAACTCAGACGAGCCCCTTTTTACTGCGTTAATTTGAATTTCATTTATTTAATTTTTAGCGATAAGACAAACAGAAATGACATCAACGTGTTACTTTTCAAATGTTTTATTTTACGCAAATTTATTTCATTATTGAGCACAAATACCCGAAAACTTTTTATATTGACTTCATTTCTCTAGATTTAACAGGCTTTTTAATTTAAACGCGTGTTATTTTTCTTTAATGCGAGCATTGCTCGTGTTAATAAATTTCGAGAAATTATATACTTATGTACATATGTATGTATGTGTGTTACGAATTTTTAGGAGTTCGAAAACAAGAAAACAGAACTTGCCAGCAAAATTTTAAATTGTGCGATTGTCGATAACCTCTTATCTATGAGAAAAAACAACATGAATACATTGGAGAGTGAAAATAAAATTATTGTGTTTATAAACAAAGATTATGTTTTAAAAATTTCCACTAAATATATGTATATAAAGTTATCTCAAAAAAGTTTTGTAGGCATTTCTTAACCACTCAACAAATAAATTTAACTTGAAATTTATATATATATTAAAGCAGAAATTCCTATTCAATTTCGCAAATTATGCTCACATCATTGCAATATTTATCTATATACAATGTTATGTTTCTATTCACAAATTGATCTATTTAAAATTTATAGCTTTATATGCATTAGTAAACTATCATGAAATTCCAAATATTCAATCTTGTGGTCGCAACTTTACAGGCTGACTGTATTTCTGAAGCTAATACATATTAATCAATTATTTTAAGTGGGTTAATATATGACTTACAAATAATTTCACCGTTTTCCCTCTGATACGTTTCTAACCATACTTTCTTAATTCAGACAAACAACTATTTATAAGTACTCTTAAAGCTTATATTGAAAATAATGTCAATGACTTAGCGATAGGTAATTTTTATAAATAAAACTTCTATAATATCTATTCCGTTTTCTTAAATAAAAATAATACGAAAATGTTAGCTTAGACGTACATACATACTTATTAACCTCAACTATTTTATACATAATATAATAACATAGAATAATATAGAAAATAGCGATCACGATTTCATCTCAAATTTGTTATCAATTACTACATTATTAGTTTTAACAAAGATCATTAACATTTATTAAGCAATAATAATGCAATAAACTTTCTAGTACATGACCAATTGCGTAATGATAACTGAATTTATTGTTTAGTAAGAAACAAACAATTAGTATACAAAAATTTGGTTTAAGATATTAAATAATAAACAGAAACTAAAAAGGGGAAAAAATCTATTTTCGAAAAGTTATATTCCATGCATGTAATTGGCTGTACATACATATTTTACTAAATTCTAGTTAAAAATATCTATTTAATTATGACGATATGATCGAATTCTATCAATAACATGTTTTGACTATGTCACTATGTCGTTATATTCATATATTGGCTCATATTATTACAATGTAGGTGTCTACAAGCTCACCAAACTGCAATTTAACTTCCCGTTGACAATGGCAAATGTTGTGCAATAAATGGAATTTTCCTTTTCTTATCTTGAACTGGCGGCGTTATTACAAAACAAGAAACGAAAACATTCCAAGTAGAGGCAGATAATATTTTATTAAATATTCAACAGCCAATTTAAACAATAGAGATATGTTATTGTTTGCTAATAATGCAACCACTTTGTTTAGTTTATTAATCACACACAGCGTCAAATATATCTGCGTAACACGACTACAGTACGTGATAAATATATATGTAGAACTTGTTATTCAACATTAATTCATACATATCTATGTAGGCCTTTTCTTATTGCTAACATAAATTTATTCGAAAACTTGTTTGTTTTCTAGTTGATAGGACTATTTTTTTATGAATTTCAGTTCTTACATACAGATATATAATATAAAAAATCAAAATATAGAAAGGTAGCAGTACAGTTTTACTAAAGGAATGTATTTAGAAAGAGCAGAAATTTTTAAATAAAATCTACAAGGCAATAATTCCCAAGTTTTAAATATTTTCACTTAATATTTTAGACAATTATTTGGTAAAATGCATTAACTCCCAAGTTTTAAATGTTTTTAGTTAAAATGCATTCATTTTTTATTTGTTTTTAGTAAGCAGTACCTATGACCATGTATAGTTATATTATGTGCCATTACAACAACTTTCTGATTGAAAAAATAAAATATATTAATTACATATTGTGGCAACATTGCCAGTATATACTGATAGTCCTTTTATTTGTCGGATCTTCAGTGAAGTTGCCTATAACTATGCCATGATTTATCGTATGTCCTTTCTGTGTTTGTGGCAACCTCAACGATATAGTTCTCATGTTAATTTAGAGATATACCTAAATCGTACACTTGAGGCTAAATTAAACTTGTAATAAAGAACAGATGTTTCTTCTTTTGATTAAATACTACTTTTCTCAAACATGAAGTTGAAATAATGGCTTTCAGAAAAATTGTTTGTATTTTTTAAAATTTTTCAACAAGAACTCTTATCGCCACCTTTAGAACACGTAGCAGAGTTTGTAAACAAGCTTGAGAATTCTATTCCTGCTTTGGTGCTATGTTTAATTTTAAGGTAATGCTCATAGAATAAAAAAAAACTAACAACTTTTATGTTATTTACTTCCGCTTTTGGGATTTACTTACCTTCAAAATAATTTCAAGGGTTTGGACGTGTAAAATGTTTTACTAATTTGTTTGCAGCATAGGTATTGCTGTGGCAAAAACGAACCAAACAATGCAAATTCAAATGCCTTTACTTTTATAATTATCTGAATTTTTCATTAAATCAATTCTGGTTGTTTGCAATTACGCCTGTCGTTAATCTTTAATATTTACCTTGCAGTTGTTTTTCCCCTACAAACTTACGTCATTTAAAGTTAAAAACAAAACAATAAATATTTGTTATTTGCACTATTTATATTTATTTGTAATTTCAAAGATTAGCTTCTCTCGAAAACAATAATAAGATAACTGCTTTACATAGGGAAATAAAAGTAAATCAAATTTGCACTTGTTACCTATTACACCGATTACAAAACAGACAATCATGCCCCTGCTTATAAAGATATTTATGGAATATATATTGTATATATTTTCATATTAAATAAATCTTATTTCATACCAAAATGTTTATATAAATAATTACACCTCATTAATTAGAAGCCCATTATTAAGAGTTCAAGTTAGTTTAAAGCAGGATTTTGTCCGATGGATAAACAATTTTTATTTATAACAACTTTAATTAAAGTGTGCGATAAGCTAAAGGTATGAATATTTTACTCGTAGCGTATAATAAGGATATCTGGAAAGTTGCCAGAGAGACAAAAATATCAGAGGAATATGAAAACTATTATAGCATAGTTTTAGGAGCTCGAATAAATTCTCTTCTTAGAATATTGTAGTCAAACTAGGATGAAAAGGCAACTAAAAGTTGTCTGTCGGTTTATACAGCAATGTGCCCCCAATATGTGAACCATATCTCATTTATTTAAAAATTTTATGTTTAGAGATGATCGTTGACGTAAGCTTTCGGGTGCTTTATCGTTAGTTTTTTTCAAGTGGATAGTATTGAAATTTAGGAAAATGATATTCAATAAAATCAAATCCAATATTTTCTTTTATTCTAAACACAGCGAGTGTCTGAACTTCACACCAATTTTACTCTATGTTCTGTATATCTACATAATAATACCTATTAACCAATACACGTTTCATTAAATTCGTAAACGACTATATACCAAAATATGTACCACAAAAAGTGTCTGAGATTTTAAATATGTAGATATCTAAGTACATTTAATATACAAATTTGCAAAACGTACCCGCAAAACGAATTTTAATCAGATCCAATGGATGCAAAATCAATGTTGATGTAACTCCACCCGAAATGCCAGCAACTAAATGCTCATATTTAATATGTGATGATAATTTAAATTTTCCGTTGGAAACGCTTGAAGTAGCCTTCGTGGAATTCATTGCGGACATTTTATTTGTTCAAGTTTTATTCAAAATTTATTTCTATGAGGAACTTTCAAGTTTATTTCACTAACTGATATAGTGTTCACTTAATTTCTTAACTTTAACAATTTTTGTGTTACTGTTATTACGTCACTCTCACTCACGTATTTTAATATTTGCAATAGTTTTTAAATATGACTACATTAGCACTATCACAACACTTATTTATTTTGTTTATTAATAATTTGTCATTTGCTAATGTTTTCATTGATCTTTTTGTTTGCTTGCTTTGTTCTTCTTTTTGGATAAGGAACGGGGTGTTAACATAAAACTTATTATAAATCTTTGGTATTTATAGAATAATTGATGGAATTATTGCTATAAGTCAAAGATTATCTTTAGTTTTCTTTAATAAATCTAAATTCAATTCAAGGCTGGTGACGGCTGAAGCGTTTACAAAAAAATCAATAGTCCTTGTAATGCTTCTTTTTATGTCTTTTTCTTTTGGTATTGTTGTATTAAAGCTCATCTTCCTCTTGGAATTGGCAGCAGTTTAATTATTTCCAATATGTATTATATTTCCAACCTAGAAGGTCTCTACTGTATTGAAGTTTATGTGTTTTTCACTTGTGTGTTTCTGCGACAGAAATGATGAAACAAACTGACGAATGTATCACGTTTTTGTTCCCGATTCGCTTTTCTTAAATTTGTTTTCTTTAGTATTTCATTTCTCATAGAGTTTCTGTTTTTCTATGTAGGTTTCTTTGTTTCGTCTGCAAATTCCACTATATGTAAGTCCATTTATTACTGGTTTCTTCTCATCTTTTCTGTATTCGGCTTATGTAATTTAAAAAGAAAAATCGATTTCTTCGCTGTCTATTAATACATCAAATTTATTATTTTATTAGATTTCCACAGGCTGATTTTTCATTCTTTAAATAATTTCACTTTTTATATTGTAAAATTTTCTCAACACTTTTTATATTATTGTTGCTACGCGAATATACTTATTATGTATGTATACCTAATTCACCGTTTTTCCAGACACGTCTAAACACGCTAAACTTTCAAAATGGAATGTTGCAGAAAAATGTTTTTGTTTCAGTCTGCACAGCAACCAAAATTAAAATTATAGCTGAAGTGTTGTAATAAAGAGTAGTACGTTAGAGGCGAGAATATATGAATTCGCCGTGACAAGGCATTTGAAGCAATTCGTGGCAAGACGAATTAACGACATTAATCTCTGCATTATGTCAAATACATATGTGTAATAATATTTAAAATAATGAAAAATTTTAGGTAGTACAGCAGTACTAGAGCATCGAATACTGTAAACCAAGGCGAACTAATACAGGTGACCTTATCAGCGCAGATGATTCTCAGCTGTTTGATTCGCCTTGAGGCGCAAGAAACCAATCCTTCAAAATTTACAGTTTTTTCATTTATAAATATTTTTGCGAGCAATCTGAAATGTTGTTTTGAACAATTTAATGTTTGGTTGAGTAATATATGACTGTGTACTATATGATTTTCAAATAAACATCAAATATATTTAAATTTTCAAACAATTATAATTGTTAAACATCACATATATAATATATTTTGACAATTAGTTTTGAAGGATTCTTTTTTGAAATAAGGCGAATTGCGATAAGGTCACCTTTATTAATGCGCCTTGCTGTAAACAAAGAAGTTGTGCAAATTAAGGTACATTCAATATGCCTTGGGTCAAAGTAAACTACGCAAGCGGTATGACAAACATGCGTTTACCGTTTGCGATACAAATTTTTCATCTCCACGTGTTTTATGATAAAACAAAAATTCCTTTACACGTTTGTACAAACAACCCATAAGTAACGGAATGTTTGCGCAAGCATAAACTGTACGCGTGCTTGTCAATCCGCTTGAGGTTTATTAGGCCCCTTATCAGTTATAGAAGTCAAACGGAAATATTTATTTACAATATAAGCTGCTTATAGAATCTAAATATGGAAAAATAGAACATTGCGATACTCACTCTCTACATATTGATAGTACTTACTGTAGGCATTTATGATTATGTGATTGTGACATAATTAGTACAGTTACTACTCAAGTTCAATATGATATAATATATGCATACATATATGTACATATTTGCTCGTGCCCGTACAATAATAGATATTATCACAAATGGACAATTTCTTATGTGCAATCAATAATCTACGTATTTCTCGAATATTTAGGATGATGTGAGAAGTCAATTGGTTTAAAGATTATGGGTCATTGAAAAAATTCAATTGAAATAAGTATGTATATGTGATTTCATGTACTTATGTAGTTGTAAAGGGACCATAGTTATTTATAGATCCTTTTATAATTATTTACATCTGCATTTACAGAATTACCTGGCATGCCATCAGGTACCTGGTTTATAAGTGAGCCTTGTATACACATCCATAGATAAATACATGATGCGTACAATCGGCCTTGCATGCGCATAGTCATACGTTCATCTATATGACCAACAATATGCACATATATTACCAGAGATGGGCAATAACATGTAACTAAAATACATTGAACATAAAAAAAAATTTCAAAACACTATGGGGCGTGTTTAAAAAAAAACATTATTTATGTTATTTAAACTATATACTTTTCATATATTTACTACTTGCATAAGCACATACTTAACTTATGTATATGGTATATAGATATTGCAAACACTCTTAAGAATTATTAATTAACAAATCAAATTTGCCCCATGTGGATAACTCCTAACCAACATGATTTTTTTCATTGTTGTCAGACAGAATACAATTTTTTCTATCAAATCGACCTAAGATAGTTAAAATATTTGAAGATTTCGAACGGACCATCATACTTAATAGACTAAGTCGCTCACAGGCAGTTTCCCATTCCTTATAATGACGAACTTTTTATAGGTCCGACAGAATCCTACTTTTAACTAACATGAAGTTGTTATATTGGTTCTAAACTGAAGTACAATGTATATATAAACTTTTATTCTATAATTTTTTATAGCTTTTAACTTTATTTCTTATTTTTTTCGAAAAAAAATTACAAAATGTACTCGACTTTCTTTTTATAGAAGGCATCATATAATAAAATATCTAAATATAATGGGGCTGATTTCATTACAAAAATATTTTTCTTTAATTTTTAGCCCCGAGTTTACAAAATAATTTAGAAAAGAAAAAATATTTTATTTAAAAAGGGCGGATTACAAACGGTTTGTTTAGTTATGTTTTTATCTCATGTGTATACATACAGATTTATATTTGGAGGGTTGTTGGTTCGTTTTATTGAATTAATAATTTACTTTGCCATGAACAAAATATTTAAATTAAACTATAGTCACATGTTAAAATAAGAAGGCAGGGCATATTATTATTACATAGTTATTTTTAACAGAAAGTTATGATTATATTAATTGTAAGTAGTGATAATTTGTAACAAATTAAATTCAACAAAATAAATTTAAAAATAAAAATATATAATTTTTTGAATTTTTAAATATTTATTTTTTGTTTTAATCATCATACTTCATTAAAGTTGAGCTTTTTTGAGGCTTTTACAAATTACAAATTAATTTAAAAATGATGTTCTACAAATGTTCTTTTTTTTAATTAAAAATTAATTAAGTTCTTTTTGTTTTATTTAAAAATTAATAAAAATAATTTATAGAAATTAAAATAATAATACAAATGAAATAGTTTTTATGTATAAAAAATTGAGTTAAAAATAATAAATACAGGAAAGGTAAAGAAAAAGAATATGGTATGAATTTAAAAATTATATTTATAAATAACTTCGCTTCCGTCGGTCGTTCTCCTTAATAAAGTGGTAAAGATAGTTGAAATAAATAATCACACTGACTACGTATGTATGTCTGAGATTGTGATGATTTGTCTTAGATCAAACGAAATACTTTCGTTTTTTTTTCTTGTCTTGACAGATAATAGAGTATTCGACTAAGACATGCATAATGAAGGTAAATTCTTATAGTATGTCATGCAATAAATTTGGATTCTGATAGAATATGTATGAAAATAGCGCAACATCACAATAACTCTAAAAATGTGGAATACCACTCTTCATACGTCATTAAAATTGTATATAAATATGTTGTATAGAGTATTTGGGAGAATAAATTTGCTTGTTTTAAGTCGAAAACTTTTCACTTGTTTTCTTCTTTTGAGTTGTGACATCATTGTAGCTAATGGGCAACATGTTTAAGAAAATAAATTATTATCGATTTTAAAAGGCCAATTCAGAAGAAAAGCTCTTGTCTAAGCCATGTGCAGCTAGGGATAGAACATTAGTATTGAGAGAGTAAGAGACTATGTTATGTAAAAGAAGTTATGGTGATTGCTATCAACACTGAGAATGACGTTCTACAATTCGAGTCGTCTGTAATGACAGAGTGATGGTTTTAAAATACTTATGCTTATGCTTGGTAGTGGCTGATGTCAGAGTCTATAGAGTTGGCACAATTATTGGGAGTGACTCAATACACGATTTCAAATGAATTTGAATATCGCATAAAATACAAAAACACTATTTCGTTCAGTAGTCTCGAATTTCAGAAGAAGTGTTTTATTATTTATTCCATTAGTGGGATTTTGGCCACAAAATATACGATTAAAAAATATACATATGCAAAAAAGTAAATGTTGTATAGAAAATAATTTAAAAAGATATATAAAAATAATAAAGTTAAATGGTTTTGTTTTCTTCTTTGTGGTTTGTGTAATAATTAAAAATTACATATTTATGTATTATAATAAAACAATTATGTAAAGATACGATGAAACGTGCTCCTTCTTGTTTTCCCAATCATTCTTTTAAATTTTGAAATTGTTGCTTTCTAGTTTAAGGTTTTGAAGTAGTTTTGTAGTGTAAAAGGAAGTGAATAATTTAACTACAAAATTTGTAGTGCTAGTTGTTGTTTTAGGACTAATATAAAAACAAGACGAAAGGAACAATTTACGCCTCATCTGACGCTGCTGTAGCTGAAGTGCCATTATCGTTATTAGTGCTGGAGTCGTTGTTGGTTTCCATTTTATTGTTATCGGAGGCTTTGGTGTCATTATTGCTATTTGCATTATTATTGGCATTTCTAGTGGCTACAGCAACCGTATCTTCTTCTTGGTCCCTCACTGCCGCTTCCAATGCTCTAATGCGGTTTTCATGCTTAACTATAATCGCTTTTAGTTTGCGTATCTCATCGGTGATATCACGCAAATCCTTTTCCTATTATGATAATAAACAAAAAAATTTTATATTTTAAAGATTAATGATAACGCCGATTACTTACAGTTATACCACTAACCGTCGCTGGCGCACTTGAGACAGTGCTGTCGGCAGTATTATTTCCACTCGACAATGTCGCTGTGGTGGCACTTTTAGAGGTTCCGGCAGCTGATTTATTAAGTATGTTCGCTTTTTTGGAGACAGACAGCGATTTGTTGGCCGATTGTGACACATAACCACCCTGTACAATAGAAACACGATCCTATTAGACTTTTTAGTAATTCTGTTCATAAAGTTTTGTGAAACAAACAAGCAACACAAAACACAACTAGCAGGAGAGCATTTAGATGTAACAGGGCTTAAAATGAAAAGTGTCTTAAGAGAGGAATACATTTTTTATTGACGAAAATATCAAATAGAATATTTCTTGTTTTCTTTTTCAACTTGATTTCTTAATGTATTAACACTCAGATTAATATTTATCGTTAAAGTTTTATTAAGTATCACTGAAGGCAAACATTTGATTAAGCCTCATCAAAAAGTATTCAAAAGGCTTGATGTTAAGCACTTGTCTTACAAAGTTATTGTAGTTTCTTTTTTCCATTAGCTTTCCAATGAATATGAATCCTGATGGTGGTTATAAAAGTTGTAAGGATATGTATCGTTTTACTGATTACTCTAGCATTTTTATGTATGATTTTTGATTTTCTGCGATTAAGGAATGTATGAACAAGTGAGTTAATAAAGCAGTTTGAAAAGACGTTTAGCACAAGCTTAATGGGACATTGTGTGCAGCAACAAATAAAATTAAAAAAAAAACACATTCATAAACCATTTAAATTTCAAGCAATTAACAATAACAATTCTTAACATCAAAACGCAACAGATTTTCTTCCCAATATATTTGTTATTTAAAGCAAAACACACGGTACGATGATTTTAAAAGCAGAGACAAATTCAACAAGTCAAAACAATGCAACAATTTTGTTCAATAAAATATTGGAATACTTTAAATAACGAATTTTTGGCAATTAACATTTTTCAATACAATGAGTAAATTGAGTTGCTCAATATAGATATCCTTCGGTGGGAGGAGCAGTTTGCAATTGTTGAGTTCGTCTGTGTCGCCTATGCACATTCGATTTATAGGTCTAAATTATGTAGCTTACAATTTACTTCTTTGATCCAGTTATTTTTGTCGGTTGCATTTAAAAAACTAAATAAAATAAATCAATTAAATAAATCTTGTAATTTTAAGAGGAAAACCAGTGAAATGCTAGTTCCCATGAAATATTAATTCCCCTCGAAGGGGAGCATACTATCGAGAATCTCCCGCTATCAGTTCTCAGTGAATGTAAACACAGAAAGAAGTATTTATTATAAGAATAAATAAAAAGAAATAGTTATATAAAAAATTAGTATTTTAGCAGAATTTTGATTGCACTATTTAACTTTTATTTAGTAAAATAATAGTAAAATGTTTGGAAACCACAAAAAATAACGAATTTCAATATATTAAATTCAAATAAATTAATGAATTAATATTCGAATTAAATTTTCTGGGGAATTAGCCCAACCAAAAATAAATTAAAGAAAAAATAATTTACGAACGAGCGAACTTTACTTTAACATGGAATTGTTTATTTAGAATTTAATCACGATTGCAAATTTGTGATTATCTATGGTTTTCGAAATTTTATCTCAAAAAAGATAATACAAAAATGCGTTTTAATTTTCTTTTTGACTTGAACTCTATTAAAAACTGCTTTTTATAGATTATTTTTTATTAATTCTCTTCCAATTTATCTACAATTTATGCTCAGAAAATTGTGAAATTATTTGAAATTACTTTTCGCACCTATTTTTTTTAATGAGTACGGAAGCGGATGCACGAATTTTGGCTTTGTAGTTAACTTGTCAACTATTGCATCCAACAGCTGTTCTCTTCAAGTTGTTTTGTTCTTCGTGCATTATTATCGATGGTTAAAAGGATGAATTACCAACAAAATATAATCTCTTATTAAAATATATATTGCAGCGAAATGCTTATCTAACATTCTAACTAGAAATGATTTAAGTTTCGAATTACCAAATAAATATTTGTAGGGAGTCCTACATTGCAGTTAGTTTGAGATTATTATTTTTTTAACAATTTAATTTTCTCTGGATAGGCGAAATAATTATTTTACTATTTCGAATTGATTGAGTAATATAAATTTTTTTGTAAATGAATTAATTATCCATAATAATTCAAATGATACCGTAGCAAAAATTGCCTCCTTGAGCACTGTATTCCAATATTTAAATAGCTTTTGTTTGCAAAGAAGACACATGAAAACTTACTTTTAGAGAAAATGTCAAGGGGTCAGCATCTTCGCCCATGATCCATTTCTCTGCTGTAATAGCAGCATCTTCGGCTAAGGTGTCAGGATATAAATCTTCTTGGAACAAGTCTGATTTGCGGGGCACTGTCATAGAAATTACTTGGCACAAGCCATTATTGTTGAGACGATAAAATTTGGCGATTTCACAGGTAGTGACATCGCAACCACGTTTTGGCATCATTCCAATACCACGTTGGGGATCTGGTGTTTGAAACGTATTAATATAATGCACAAATGGAGGTTCGGGTGTAACCTAAAACGATTAAAACAAGTGTAAAAATATTTTCATGACTTTAAAAATAAATATCGTCTTACTTCAAAATATCGGATGACTGAATCACCTTTACCACAGAGGAATATTAGATTTGTATCTGGGTCGTACAGGGGGAACATAACACCATTGGATGTATCCAATTCAACCATGACAATAGGTTCACTTAAGGCATCCGGTGCTCTAAGAGAATATTGTCGCTCTGAGGAACGATTAAAGCCGGTGGTAAAGATTAAGCCGTGACGTAGGAAAATTGCTCTTGTTGCCTTTGAGCCCTCATGACACAAGGCCTCACTTTCCACCTCACCGGTACGTGGATCATAGATACGGATCTTTTTATCTTTGCAGGTGGTTACCAATTTTGAGCCATCCCAATTGAAGCAGGCGCTGTAGACAATATCAGGATGTGAATCAATATGTACCAAGATTTCGCCAGTACCAACATTCCATATGACAACCTGTTGAAAAGATGCAATAAAATGAGAAAAAAAACAACATTTATTCTTACACTATTAATACTCGTTATAATATGATTATAAATATAAGAAATACCTGATTATCAGAACCAGCTGTAAGCAGAACATTTAATGCGGAGGGATGCCACAACACCAGACCAACTCGTCTTTGATGGAAAACTAAATCCACAACGGGTTCAGTTAAAGTTCTCGAGAGGCCACCATCAGGTATTTGCCACACTTTGACGACGCAATCTTCCGAACCAGAGGCTATTACGTTGTCATTATGAGGACACCAAGAAATATCCAGTACAGGTCCTTTATGTCCACCCACCAGCGGATGATCAGCAGCAATGCGACCCACCTGATATTAAAACAAATAAAATTTTAATACATCTTTTATAATTTGGATTTTTTTTTTTAATTTTACAGAATATAAATACTCGTAACATGCTTATATATTTCAGACAAGAAAAAAAAACACGCATTCACTTTCAACCAGCACCCACTTATATTTGAAACATGACATACATTCCACACCGATCTATACAATATTATTTCATTTCTTGCTCTTATCCTCGTTTTTTGCTCCGATTTCAATTTCAACCCAGATTTTTGCTTTTCTTTATATTCATATATGAACGCTTTAATAATTTTTAATAGTGTTCATAAATTTTATTGTTTGATACATTTTTTGTTTTTGCATTCCAAATATTAAAAGTTGTTTTTGTTCCTCTAGTTTTTTGAATTGCAACATTTACATCGTTTCCAAAAACAAAAAAGAGAAATAGCTTTTACTTTAACTATTTACTTTAGATCCGTGTTATCGAGATAAAGATTAAGTTTAGTTAAACCTTGTCTAAAACCCTGATTTATTCGTCGATATTGTGGATTTTTGTTATTACTTTTTTTAGATACCAACATTATAATTAATACTAAGGTATTCCTTTTCAATGGTGGCACAAATCTGTAATCAGATTAACTACATTTAAAAAAAAACTCAGCCCAGAGTTGTCTATAACTTTCGTTTTAAAGTTTGTATAAAAATATTTTCCAAATACTGTTCCATTAATGCAAACATAAGATTGAAAACAAAAATATATCTTTTTTAATAAAAAAAAAAAAAAAATATATTAATCAGGGTTGCGAAGTGAGATCATCAAAATTGTGCCAACAACAAGTTTATGAAATTGTACTTTTCCGACACCAACTGCGCAGATTTCATTACAATTTTCTTACAATTCTTATTTTTCTTTTCTTTCTTGAGCTAAAATAAAATAAATAAATACAAAATTTTACTAATTAATAGATTTGTTTAAGTTTTGAGCTTATTTTATATTAGTATATATTTCGATATTTCGCTAGCCTTATTTTATATTCCTGAAGAAGCTAACCGAAGGCTAGCGAAATATCGAAATATATACTAATATAAAATAACCTCAAAACTTAAACAAATCTATTAATTACTAAAAGAAAAAAGGTTAAAAAATTAGATACAACAATAATACAAAATTTTGCTTATTTGTCAGATTGTATCTTCCTAAATTAAAGATTTTCTTTCTCTGATTTATAACAGGTTAATAAAGCAAAATTTTAAACAAGTATTTATTTACGAAACAAAATTTTTTTAATTAGACTGTAAAAAGTTATATACAGACCGTGTTATTAATTAATCGATAAAAGTTTTATTGTCTTTTAAATCATTTAAAAGAATTGTATTAGAAAAATCTACAAAAAACCAAGTGAAGTTATTTGCAATTTAAATTCTTCTTATAATTATTCTTCAGGACCTAGAGCCTGAAGAATAATTATAAGAAGAATTTAAAATAATTGTTATTTGCAATTGTTTGAATATAAACTGTTGAACATAAAAAAACTAAATTATAAAGAAATGTTAGCATGAGGTGCTATTTGAATTTGAACGACAGACTCTGGGAATTCCATAAAAAATCGGCTGAGAAATTTCTTAAACTGTACTAAATTAGTCATTGGTGTACCATTGGAATTTTGAGGCTGGAATTGTACCACAGAAGTACGATTATACGATTTTTTTTATCGTACTAGTCTCAATATTTTTCATTCCTAAAAATTTTGTTAGAAAATAATACGAAATTTTATAACACAATCAAAATTGTATTTAAAATGCAGGACATTCGGTTTTCAGTGTGCAAAAAGAAATAGTATTTAATTTTTCAATGTCTAACCAGTAGAGCTCCTTTTTACAGCATCCACTTGTCTGCAGGCATTATTATTATTATTATTATTATTATTATTATTATTATTATTACTATTATTATTATTATTATTATTATTATTATTATTATTATTATTATTATTATTATTATTTTGTTATTTTTCTTGGACCGGTATCAACTTTATTTAATTTATTTATCTCTTTCCTTATGTTTTAGAAGATTATATAAGTATGTAATTTTGTTGTACTATAATTATTTACAATCAGCTGTTACATAAAAATATTTGACTAGATTTTACAAATTTCCCTTTCAACCCCATGGAACAATTTTATTCCAGGTATTTTCGAAGTATCTATAGAAGCTGCTAATATTTCTTAACTTTAACAGAATTACTTCATAGATCTAAAATACATTTTAATTTCATTTGGAAAACACACTGGAAACGGTTTAATTCAAACTGCTCTGTCGTTAATTAGTGTGACTCTAGCCAAAATATAATAATTTTTGCATATTTAACGTATGAGTATTTTTGTGGTTGGCCGCTATAAGTCAGTATATCCGCCGGATACCGTACGTAAATGGTATGCATGTTTGTATTTATCTACAGCATCGTATCGGTGTCGTGTGTATAAAACAGGTGTCAAATATTAAGATATTCTAATAACAACTGACAGGTAGTATTTCGCATGGAGGTTTCACTTTAAATGCATTTATTTATTATAAAGATAATATGCACACGTACGTGTAGATATTTTTAAAAGTATCTTTTTAAGTTAAAATAATAAATTTACGGTAAAAATTCAATGGACAGAATTTAAATCATAAACAAAAATTAAATTAAAAAAAAAGGTTGTTAATCGTTGGACTTCAAATAAATGTTTTGAAAGTTGTGAAATATATTATGAGTGTTAAGAGACTTAATATTATTATTGGTTTTTTTATGAATATTATGTCGTGAGTTAAGGCTGAATTCACGCTACCGACATTTTTTGTTGCAAGCAGAAATACGTGAATACGATTTATATTCCATTATCTATCTTTCAATCCTATTTAGCTAATTTTTGTACTGCCGATGTAATTGTTTTATATCGGAACTATAAGTCGACATCAGTTTTATTCAACTTACACAGCAGAGCAGAACAGCTGTTTTCGAAAGTCGCTACACTTTCATCTTCAGTGCTCACCACCTAAACAGTGGTGATAAACACAATATACACATGAGCACTGAAGATGAAAGTGTAGCGACTTTCGAAAACAGCTATTCTGCTCTGCTGTGTAAGTTGAATAAAACTGATGTTGACTTCCTTTGTGTCTAGGAATATTTATCATCATGTCTTTCTGAGATTTTAACTAAGTTAGAACAATTTAGCCTATATAAATATTAATATTGAAAAATAATATTTTTTTACTTCGCGGTTGAATTTTCTGCAATCCCGATATTCGAAGATACTATCAGTATTGTGAAAATAGTTCCAGGTAGTGTTCAATGATTTGTGCTATGCCTTCGTTTTCACCTCAAAAGGGGCAAAATCATACACAATTGCACCGTCTAGTGTTTTCCCACTGACATCTTGTCAATAAATTCTGGTTCTTTTAGCACCTGATTTTACTACCATAGAAAACGACTTTGTTAAAACCAGCTTAGGACCATTTTAGAATTGATTTTATGTAGCTTTTACGAAATCCAACCTTATGTGAGCCTGTTTTTATCTGTGCTAAGTTGAGTGCTGCCAAGTTATATATTGAAAACTTCTTTCAGAATTTGCATGATTTTTATGTGAAATGACGTGATTTCGAAGTACTCGAAATATTCTTTTGGCAACATATAAAATAATTTTTTTTTCTGACGGTATTTGCAAAATTTTAAAATTTTACTGTAGCAAAAATTCAACCTAAAAGTAAAAGTACCCATAAGAAATTCTTTACTATCTTCTCATGTGGCCTCTTAAGACCATCCTCTCCTTTCTAGATCCGACATAACGCGCTGCTGGCGCTAATAAATAAAAAAAAGAGTTTGTTAAAATCTCCCAAAAAAAACTAGACATACTGAATAGTCCAAACTTTGAACATAAGAGTTTATATGAATCGACTGTACCAACACAAAAAAAGTTAATTCTTTCCACTTGGTTTGTGAAATTTAAAAATTAATTTTATTGTTTAAACCCACCTCGTCTTAACTCTGCTTTTATAGCGAAAATTTTGTTTGCATTAGATCTTGTTTCCGAAATTTCAACATTTTATGATACGGTTTTAAATTAAACAAATAATGACTTGACATAATTTTGATGAAATTTATGAGAGATATTGATTATATATAATTAGTATGCAATAACAATCGATGTATTTATAAAACATTATTGACATCATTTCACAAGATGTCGAGGTGTTAATGCGCAATCTTTCAATTTAGAAATTATTATTTCCGTTAGAAAGACGCAAACACACAAGGTGACCAAAGCACTGCTCTGGCAAACAAAGACAAAAAAGAAAATATTTAAAGTCACAATTTATATGTAATAAAATAGATAAAAATTTGTCGTTGTTGTTGCTATTTTTTTTTCTTCATTTGCGACTATTTTGGGAAAATGAAACAGAAATTTTTTTTTATAAAAATAGACTTTTTGATTGTTTAATGCGTTCAAACTAATACAGCAACAATATCTACATAAATATATTTAAAAATTTGTTTCTCTTTAAACTTATTCCATTATGTGAGTGTGTGTAAATGTTTATCTTTGTTGGCCAATGGCCAAGAAAATGGGGTAACGCGCGCAAAAATCTCACACAAGCAAACACTTACGCAAAAAGTAAAATGTATAAATAAAAATGTATTGGGAAAAAAGTTATGCTTACGGATTTTTTTCTAAAGCAAATAAATTAAAATAATATTTAGAAGCAAATTTATTTTCCAAAAATATTTGAGAATTATTTCACTAATTATGTATGTGATTTTTCTTATTGTGGAATGAACAAAAGTCGAGAATGATGGACTTTTTTTCACGCTGTTGCTAAAGATGGCCAAACTACTGATGGTATTAATCGAGCAAAATTTTTTTTCTTCAACTTTAGTAATTACGAATTTGGAACTGTTGAAAACGCGAATGAAAAAAAAACTCCTTCCTTTCTAATATATATTAAAGTAGTATTTAGAATTATGAAATCAAACATGATAAGGGAATGAATGGAAGGTCACAAGTATTTGCTGCCTCATCAATCACACTTGTACACACTCATATGTAACCATGTAGTACGTTGTATTAATTATGTATAAGTCCAATAAATAGAGTCAATGACAGCAAGAAATATTCGATCATGTCGTTTAAAATTACCGATTTCGATTTAAAAACGCCAAAACAGTTGTTCTGACAAACGAAAACGCTGGCAATTTGCAGTTTTGAAATCGCTATGGCAGGATGAAGCGATCAGTCCAGTGACTCACTAACCTTTAACGATTTTTCTTTAATAATAACTGTTGGCTGATCTACTAACTTTTTGTTAATTATACCATTTAATATGATATCATGTGGCATCTCGTTGCCTTTTGCCCTCTTCTTTCATAGATAATTGCTATTATGCCACAATGGTAACCCGCTTTCTCGCAGAGCTTGGATATATTTTTTTGTCAAAATCTCTTTTATATATGGAGAATGACACACCTGCAGTTTGAAATTAGGTGACTTCCTTCTAGATTCAACTTTTTTTCAACAAGCACAATTTAAAAATATACTGAAAAAAGTTATCTCATAATGAATCATCATACAATTTAGTTTAGTTGTGTTTGTGATTATTCGACTAAATCCAAATTGTTGTTTTTACAATCTATTCGAATGCTGCCGTCTACTTGAAAATGTTCTATAGAAAAATATCAACATAAATATAAAACCAACAAATGAATGTTGTTGGCTAGTGTTTGAAAATGTGTCTGCCGGTGTTGACCAAAAACACACTCGTCTAAATGTGTGTTACCAACAAATTACAAAAAAAAAAAAAAAAAACAACAACAAACAACCAAATCTGAAACGTGAAATGTTTGTCTAATGAAAATACATACAAACAAATAAAAGAAAAAGTCCAAGTTTCTTAAAAATAAGCAAAGAAGAAACCACACACACACACACACACACACACACACACACACACATACACAAAGAAGAAAATAGAAATATTTTTTTTATATCTGACTTACTTACCTTATTATGAGGTAAAACTATAAATGCACCACCACCTGCCGACTCAACAATGATGGCCAAAAATTTTGGATTCACTGCACAAAATGTTGAGTCCCAACTGCTTTTGGAGACACGTATATTATCGTAGCATTGTTCACGTTTTAAAGATTGACCGTAAACGTGACGAAATTTTGAACTTCTAACTACACGAAAAGACATGTTCTATTGCTGCTGCTTTTTTAATGTTACTTTTTGTTATTGTTGTTGTTTTTTTTTATAATAATGATAATAATATAGTTGTTGCCGTCGTGTTGTGTTACAGTTATTTGTTGTCGTTTGTTTGTTTGTTGTTTTTTTTAATTATTTAGTTTACTTTTCCTTAATCAATCACTCAACACAAAAAAATAAATTTATAGGAAGTTTTTCTTTGTTGTTTTTAATTTTCTTTTAAAACTAAATAATTATACACAATAACTAAAATCTTAATCTATTATTTTTATTTTTAGTTTTTTTTACTTATTTGACATGCAAGAGAAGTTGTAGCAGGAGAGTGTTGTTGTTTCTGTACAATAATAAAATCTATATTAAAATATGTATATTTTTTAGTTTTTTTTTTTTATTGATAAAAAAGGCGGCAAAACAATCACATTCGTTCTTCGAAACTGAAAGGAAAAGAAACAACATAAAGAAATTAGTATTTTAAATTAAATAATTTTTAATAGCTATTTTGTGTTTATATTTTGCATTTTTTTAAGCTTTAAACTATTAAATACGACTACGAAAGAATATTTGCGCGTAGGAAACCTTGAAAATTTTTTTATTGAACAATATCGTTTTAAATCCGCTTGTATTCGACTACTGTTGTCGTCTGCAAAATAATGATTTATATTGAAATTTCATTACAATATAACAAATCGGGAGGCGCAAAAAGTTTTTATACGCAGTATGTAAATGGGCTTTGTGCTACTTTGGGCAGTAAGCATATAAGCGAACACGGTCGAAGGCAGAATTGCCAAATTAGAAGTTTTCGTTTATTTTAGGGCAAATTTAGGGGGTACAATTTCTCACAGCAAAGATTATTTGATTGAAATTACTATCTAATTTTTTATATTTGGGCACATTTTTGCCATCAAAGTACATACATTTAACTTGGAGCATTTTCGACTACAACCTTTTATTTGGGAAGGCTCATAGGCCATTCTTTCAAGTGTTCTTTACGATATAAACGATTTTTTAAAAGACCAATTTTTTTTCGGATCCAATATATTCCCTAAATTTATAATTTCATGTAAATTATTTTTAACAGTAATATGAAATACATATCTGCACCAGAGTTGCAAAATGAAAACATTAAAATTGTTCCTAAAAGCTCACAGAATTGTACTTTTTTGACATCGATTGTACCAAGTTTCATTTTTTGGTTTTCTCTCTTTACTTGAGCTCAGATAAATACCAAATTTCAAAATATAATTTTGTCGGCCTCAATGGTATCGAGTAACATCGTAGGATAGTCAGTTAAGTTATCGAAATTCAAATGCGTAGTGGCCTCACACGATTCGTGATGACTTAAAAAAACTTACTGAACAGAAATGTCACTACAGTTTGAAATTATATGCTTTCAAGACACAGTTACCGATAGTTCTCTTGCAGCTTAAGAAAGCACCAGTATTTACCTGTTCACACTAACGGATATTTTTTTTTTTTAATTGTACTGAAATAATTTTTTACAAACTTTAAACAAACATTGTGAAATATTTCACAGTTCCGTTTAGAATATTTTTGAAATAGTATGTGTTTCGAAAACTTACGGGATTATTCATGAAAACCACAGTGTTAAGAAATTTATTTGCAACTAATAATTTTTAATCAAATCAAACGTGAGTTTGCCATATATAAAAATATAAAAATGCAGCAGCACTACAATCAAAAGGAAATCTATTTTTGTTCGATGATTTAACAAAGTTTTTTTTGCAAACAGCTAACAAAACAAATTAGAAATTTGTGCGATTCATAGAAAATAGAATACAATCGTAATAAATAAATTTAATATTATAAACTACTTGTACAACAAACAATCTTATCTTTTATTAATTGATGAAGAAAAAAAAAAAGAGATATTCACAAGAAGTATCATTGAACTTTTTGACAAGTACAAATTATGTTTTATATGATAAATAGTAGAACTATGCAATTGTTGTTGGTATTTTATTATAATATATTTAGATATTTTCTATTACTTAATCTGCCTCATGTTTCATGACTTATTTTTATTAATATTTCTACGCAAACTATTGTCAACAACAAAACTATTGTAACAAAAGAAATTAAAGCACTTCCAATAACAATTTAGCTAGAGAAATATTAACGCAAATGCATAATAATTAGTGTGTGTGTGTGTTTAAAACACCGAAAGAAATCTCATCAGATATCGACGTTCTGAGTTCCTATGTAACTTCTCTGGGAGGGTGGCTCTATGTCTGTCTGTGTTTGTGTAAATGTGTTAACTGCTTATAACTTTTGAAAGGTTTAACGCAATCGAACCAAACCACTGTCCTTCCAAATAAACGAGCAGGGAGATTTTGAATCAAAAAATAAATATATATGATTTTTTTTATATCCGAATTTGACACCGACACATTACGACGACCGCCGATATCTGGATCAAAATCTGTTGTTCCGAGAGATATCGTGAACGAAGAAATTTATAAATGATTTTTTTCTTAAAAACACCGATATTATACATATATTCTGGTCTCGATTCTCGAATCGGTGGATTCATTCAAAAGTTATAGCCGTTTGCAAATTAATATAATAGTGTTTTATCCAACTCTCATTAGATTTTAGTTCTAATCCCTGCTTTTCCAATTTAGAGATTAAACAATATTATTCGCAATTCAAATAAAAATAAACTAAAATGTGTTATTTTTAATATAACTTTTAAAATCTGATTAGCATCTCCGATTTCAACTGTTTTTGGAATCGTGAAGTTAATAAAATGGTGATCATATGAAAACTTTTGTCGGCTACAGTAGCCATACATACACACATGCGTATGTAAGTATGTTGCCCATATATAAAACATGATTCTCATACAAAAATTTCCAGATAATTTTGAGAAAGAGTAGCCGGTCTATTTCTTTCAGTATCGCGATTATGGAATATGATATCGCACAACAACGAATGGCCTTAACAAATATATACATACATAAATGATGGCTGTATGTACATACATCCATACAACTGAATTATTATATGTATGTATGTGTGCATACGTTTTTAGACCATTGCTAACTTCCAGACTTGCATAATAACAATATTAAAACAAGCAAGAAAAAAGTTGTTAAACAATCAAAAGATAAGAAGAAAATATACACGCATTCAAGCACCGTTTTACAGGGAAATGTTTGTTTTCTTATTGTTGTTGTTGCAAGAAGCAAAAGATAACGGTGCAAAAAGAAAAAAAAAAGCAGAAGTACAAAAATCAATTGATTTTTTTTATTAATTTATTTCCAACTCATCAAAAAAAAAAACAATATTAAAAACCGACACAAATAATAACAACAGGTGGCGCTGTTCCAAAATGACATTGAACTTTATTTTGTTTACATTCGTTTGTTTCATGCATAAATGCATATGTGAGTATGCTTGCATTCTGCAGATATTTGTGCATAGTATGAACGTGTGTGCACATGTTAATGTTGCGTATAAAAATCAAACATGTTTGTTTACTGAGCAATTAAATTTTAATCATAGTGCAAAGAAATTTTAACGTCAGCGTATATAATTTTTTATACCTGTTAAGAGACAAACATTTCCCTAACGTTTAGTACCCGCTTATGTGGCTTTCACTGTAGTATTAAAATATGTATATCGCCCGTGGGAAAGTGCACCAATATTTGATGGGTGCTGAACTCAAATACTAGGCCATTCAATTAATATAGATTTTGTATTAAATGATTTATCTCGCGAATATTTATTCGAGTTGAAATTTAATCGAACATTCGAGTTACAAATTTAATTGCAAACTTTTTTAATATTTTAACAGTTTAAATTACATGATATTCACGTTACGGCTTAATTTTTATACAGAAGGAATCAAACAAATAAATTATAATATATTCGAGTTATTGCTGAGCAGTACTAAAAAGCAGGCCTCTTCATCGATGTTATAGTGAATTCGCCTGCGAAGTAGTATAATAATTAAAATGCCTTCCTAAACCCTATTTCCGCAACTTTCACTATATAACCCCTACTTTCTGTAGTTCCCACACAATGCATGAAATGGGTAGGAGGCATCCCCTACGGCTACTTCACTGCACTCTTAATAGTGGTTATAAAAACTTTCAAACAATATTTATTTATTTGCTATTTTATTAAGTTTTAATATAAATTATAAAAAAATAGCATCTGTCTTTATATCACAACATATCAATTTACAATTTAAATACTATAACCCACATTTCAGATGTCATTAAAATTACAGTAGCAATAGAAGTTTATCTAAGAAAGGCACTCACACACACACACACACACACATACACAAATTAAACTCATATAAGATTTTATAATCATTATGTTACAATTTTGTATGCAAATGCATTTAGTTTGTTTGCAACTTGCGAATTCGATTTGAAATTCAAAATAGAATATATGAAATTTAATAAATTAATTTAGACCGAACGCAAAACAAATTAATTGAAGCATAACATATTTTTTTCTTTATATTAATAGACGATCTACTTCAACTCGTGGACACACAAACTTAATACACTTTGAATTTACAATAAAAAAATTTGCCCTGTCCGCTAATTATTCAGATAAATCAAATGTTCAATGATTTATAAAATATAAATATGAAAAGAAACACCAGATTACAAACGATAATTGATACTTAGTTTAACAAAAAAAGAGAAAAAAAAAATTGCAAGTTTTTATAAAAAACAAACAGATTTAAATATGTAATTATGTTGATCACAAGATTTAGAAAAATGTATGACTCATGAAAAATTTATTAAGAACAACGATTTTCTTTTATGTGCATTAAAACACTATTTTAATTATGCGATTAATTTAAAGCCTCATATAAATTAATAATGTCAGCATTTCTTATGAATTACTCATTTTAATTAGGATTCTCAATTGCTCGATAAATCAAACAATGAAAACCGAGCTTTTTTACTTACTTAAACTCTGAAAACTATTAGAATTGTGTTTTAGCAAATATATCAAAAACTAAACTTTACCGATAATTTTCCGAGTTTGGCTTATTCCTCAGAAAATAAAAAAGTTATTTCTTTTATTTTTCGATAAGTTTTCCTTTTGCCAAATTTAATATTAAGCGACGTAACGTCGAATTGATCTTCATATTCCATGCAAAAAATGTTTTTTTTTTGTTTATTTTTATATTTTTTTAGTTTCAAAATTACTTATTTCCTAAGCAAAAAAAATTAATATGATAAATTTGTTTTTCTAATTTATCAAACAAAAGCTTTTACACGGAATATGACGATAGATTTGGATTTACATCGGTTAAAATTAATTCTAAAAAAAAAACACTAGAAATAACTTTTATTTTCTCCTGAACAAATAAAAATCAAGAAACAATTTTTTCCAGAAATAAATGAAAATCAAGAAACAGCTTTAATTTTCTGATCAAAAAATAAAAGTCAACAAATAACTTTTATTTTCTAAAGAATGAATGAAATTCAAAAAGTAACTTCTTGTTTTATAGGGAATAAATAGAACTCTGAAAATAATTTGAAATGTGTTTTTTTTGTCTTTAAAAATTATATATTATTTAAATTATTTATTTAAACAACACGATATTAAAGAGCTCGGAAAAGTTTTTTCCTCTCACTTTTAAGGGGTAATTAAATAAAAGTAAAAAATATGTCCTGTATTTCACAAATGAAAATAATAAAATACTCCATCAAAAAATTTGTTCATGTTATTAAGAAGAATAGTCTTTCACTAATCGATGACGTTGGTGAGATAAAAAGAATTGTCACTTTAAGTTTCTCTTAGATACCTAAAATAATCTAGATATTTATCATGAATACTTTTTTCCTCGAAATGTTTTTTCAATTTTCCATTTAAAAATTCGAATATTCGTTTAAAAATTTCATTTCAAGGGCAGAGTCAGTTAATAGGGCACCGGCTGATATATATTTCGTACATTTTAATTTTCTTAAAATTCTTTTGTTTTGTTGGGTTTCCAAAAAGCAGATAAATTGTTTTTACTACATGAGAGACAAGTTGTGTAGTGTGACTCCAGCAGAGACCTGCGCCGCCGCCGGTCTCTACCGGCTGAAAACGGCTTGAAGCCAGCCGCCGATTGTCGCCATAATTCATGACGGAAAACCTGATTTTTATGTTTTTTTTGAAAGAATTTAGAATTGTTCACTTCACATAAAATATTATGCAATAAACAAAACTTTAGAATTTTTGTGCTACCTTATAGGCAGATAATGGAAATATAGGGTAATAATAAATGGGGGAAATGAGAGGGGGAATAGTGCAAATAATAGGGGAATATAATAAGGAGAAACAAGGGAAAAATAGAGGGGAAAATATAGGAAATATAGGTAAAAATATTAGGGAAACATAGGGGAAAATATAATAAGGGGAAATATAATAGGGCGAAAATAATAGGGGGGAAATAATAGAGAAAATATAATAGGGGGGAAATAATAGAGGGAATATAATAGGGGGAATATAATGGGGGGAGAAAAATAGGGGAAGACAAATTATTTTCCCCCTATTAAGGGGGGAAACAATAGGGAGAAAAATAATAGAGGGAATATAATAGGTGGGAAATTTTTTTTACATATATATGTATGTATATTGTTTTCAAATTCAGCCTGCCAGCTGGATCTAAGCCGAATTCCAGCCGCCGCCGAAAATTTTTCTACCAGCCGCCGCCGTGGACTAAATCTCACGGCGCAGCTCTCTGGACTCCAGTGCTAAATATTTAAAGCTTGTTTTTAAGTTTTCTTAAAAATATTATGTAGGTACTTGTTTTTATATATAATGAAAATTAAATGTCATTGATTTTGTAATTTTTTAATGTTCTTTCTGTTTTTGCATTCACTGAGAACTCATAGAGATTCGCGACATAATTTTTCCCTTCCTTGCGAACAAAAATTCCACTTGTTATTCACGTTTATATCTTTAGTATTCTTGATACAAATTTTCACTTTTTTATTGCTTAACTCTTTTTGTGATTTTCTTTTTACAATTATCAAGTATTTAATTTTTTTATTGTTCACTTTTTTCAAATTTCTTTTCTGTCGTAAAGTCAGTGCATATTCAACAATGTTTTTCTAGCGTTTAAACGTTATTCTTCAATTAAATATTGTTTATAATCAAGAACTCGCATTCGCATTTTGTTTCTCGTCACCTACTTTTCATATAATTTAAGTTTTTTTCGTTCTTCAATTAAATAGAATTATAAACAGTCTAGTTGTTGTGTTTTAATAACCAAATTTATATTATGACTAACGTATTTTATTGTGTAGGTATGTGAGTATGTATGCATGTGTATGAAACAACATGCATATATAAAACAACTACATATTGCAAAGATATACAAAAATATGTCTAGTGGAAGTGTGAAACTTTCTTATTTGTTTAATTAGCATAGAAGCATTAGAATAGCCATTAAACTTGGAAAATAATATTTTAAATTGCTACAGCTGAGCGTTTGTTTGTTGTGAGGAACACAACAACTTTCCATTTTCAAAAAGTCTTCCATGGAAATTAATAGGCACATTAGCAATCTCGAAAAGCTTATGATTATGGCTGATTCTCTTTACCTCGTACGTAATATAATATTCTTGCAAAGAAATTGATGTTATCTTTTCTAAAAAATATATTGTTTTGTAAAGAATCGCAAAAAAAAATTACACTGTAATTAAATAGAACATACAACAAGTTTGACTGGTTTTAAATCAACATCGAATATATATTTTTTTTTAACGCAAAAGAGTTTAATTTATGGTATTGATTAGTTAGGAATGGTCATGCGATCAGTTTTAAGAATAGTTAATAACTTCTAAATAGCTAAGTGGCTGGTTCTTTATTCCCTGATTCCAACTCAGATTACAGTTTAGCCCACCCAACTAATGCAGCATCGAGCAGGCTAAAAAAATCGACATTCAAATACTGATTCACTGAAATATCAAAAATAATAATTATATTTGCACTATTGAAAGCATTATGACTGCATTTAACTCGGGATTCCCTTTTTTGATAAATACTTTAATTAAAAGATAATATTTTTAAAATATGCCACTACTCTTGTCGCGGGCGATGTTTAAATTAAACGACTCCAATTTTGTGCTGAGAACTCAACTGAGACGAGTGGTGAAATTTCAGAGGGAATAGTATTCCCCGTTAAAAGTAGAACAGATTTGCGTATATGAAAATACATAAAATTTGTCCAACGCTGCGAAGTATGCAATATTTCTAATTTTGCGAAGGACGAACGTTGGTATATCGGGTGACCATGTCTCATTTTAGTTTTTGCTTTATGAACAAAGTTTCCTTTCGCTTTGAAACTGTTTTATTTTATAAATTAAAAAAAAAATTTAAACCAGATTCAGAAATATAGAAATTGCTGTTGGTTGTGATTTGCTCATTATTATACTTTGATTTTGTAAATTATTTTGAGTCCATAAAATTTATAAGGGCTTAAAAATAAATTTCTAAATATTTAATTTTTTTTGTACACAATTTTTTCAACGAATAAACATCCAGAAATGCAATCGTTGCCTTGCCATTAAAAATATTTAAAATTTGTTATGAAAAATAAAAGTAAACAGAGTTAAGGAGGTTAAAAATATTTAAAACTTTGTTTCGGTAAAGAAACGTAAACTGAATTACGCAATTAGAGCGTTAATTTTTAAATAATATTTTTTTAAATGTCTTCACTATCACAGAAATTAAAAATTAAAACGTTATTATTTGGAAAAAATCGCCGTTCGTTCTAATTGTGTTTTTAACATTAAACATACGGCAAGTGATGCCACATTTTATCGATTTCACCAGGAACTTGGCAGCCATAATAAGATGGAGATCCTGTGGTTTCAATTTCCGAGAGTTCAATACATTAAAATCAAAAGTTGACAACGTTGCCTTTCAAACTCTAAATTTATCTTAATTACAGTAGAAATGTGATGTCACAAGTTGTCATAGTGTGTTCTCAGCGTTTGATTTATGTAAGAAGTTTTCAGTTTTAAAAGTTATACATGGGCCAACGAGAATTGAACAAAACCTTCGCCTTTTGATCTTTATACTCGATATAAAGCCCAATAACAATTTTAAATTGCTGACTCATCAGCTATTTCGTTGCTGCAGAAACTCCTCTTTTTTTTATTATTTAAAAGCAAATATATTTCAAATTATTGCCCAAAAGTAAAAGTGACACGAGTTTGTTGTAAATTTATTTCTTTTGGTTGTTTGTTTAATATTTCATTTCTTGCTGATTAGGACCTAGGAAAAAGTCATATTTAAAAACATCATAAAATCATAAAACAATGAAAATATTAAAACAAACAAAATAAATGGAAATACGAGTACGTATAATATGCAGCAACGGAAATATGTGCTGCAGTTGGGTTGTAAAAATGTTTGTTTTGGTGTCACAAATAAGTTTTAAATTAACACATTAACGGCATGAATCATTAGCGAGCCTTTGCATAAATATTATTAAAATACAAATGAGCAATAACTTTCATTTATTATTAAGGACATTCATTTCAAGACGCAATTATTATAAATACGGCCAATTATGCAGAATTTTGGTTTTATCAAAAACGTATTATATTGATTTATATTATAAATGAGTACCCGTGTTATATTGTACACAAACAGATATAATGCTTAAAATTTTTTTTGTTATTAATAAAATAATTACGTTTTTCACTTTTCACATTTTATATATTTGCAATATTTTATGTATCTAAATATTGAAGGTCGTTTGAAAATTCCTTTTGATTTGTATGGTTGTACATACGAGTATGTGTGTTTGTAGTGGAAGACAGGAAATTTTTAATGTTTATATTTCGATGAAAAACAGAAAATAAAAGTACATTTCACAATAAATAAATAAAATAAATTTCATAAGTATAATACGTAATATGACAAATTTATTAACATCATTATTAAATGAATAAAAATAAAACGTTTTCCAAACAACTCTGCCAAAATTGCTAATTAATAATATAATAATTTTTATTATTAATAATATAATAATTGTGGAGTTCACGTTGCTATTGAATTTGAAAATATGGACCTACATGATCAGATGGACTATCGGCACTAAACTTGTACATAGACTTGTCTAACTACTTGACTATATGTATGTATGTGCATATGCATATGTTTGTATGTGAGTGTGTATACAGCTATAACGTAAAGTTTTCAAATTCCCAGGTGAAAATTTGAAATTGTAATGTTAAACAACTACACAAAGAGAGCATGTAAGTGTTTTGAATTATTTCTCTTTGTTTCTTTATCAATTCAAATTGAACCATACATTTTTTATTTCAATTTATTTTTTTTGTTAATAGAATTCAGCTGTTATTCAATTAATAGAGAATTTAACAACAGTAAATATTTCATAAAATTAGTGTTGTTAAAAATAGTTTCTTTAGCATATTTTTATTTTATTGTTTAAGTCGATTCAAAACAGGGTTATTTGTTAGGTTATCTTTTAATTAAGAAGCTCGATACGATCACAATATTTGACAGAATTATAATAAAATAAGTAAAAAAAGAGATCGCAAATTATTAACTATTTTAGGGTTAAAGGATTTACAAAACTTATTCTGAAGTTAAATTTTTTTGTAGAAAAGACTTGAGCCAAGAATACACTGTCCCATTTTGTGACATCGTATTTGGGCTACCATTTCGAAATTTACAGTTTAGAAGGAACTGCCACTCAAAGAAATAGACGAAAATAACAAACGCTGCCTACACAATATAATGCTTGCTTGCGATGCCACAAAATGCCATAATGTATTATTATATTAAGCTTTACAAAATTTGCAATGGTTTTGTTGGACAACAAAATAATTTTTTTCTAAAATATAAGTCGCCTCATTATGAACATCGACATGGACGGCACGTCAACAAAGCAGCATAAAATTTGTCTAGATGTTGTTGACTTAAATCTCAATATATTTCGGTCTTAGCAACATTTTTATTAATGATTTTATAAAAAATTCCGAAAATACAGATTTTATTTTTGGCAAGAAAAATATTTTAAAGCTTTTTTTTTATTCAACTGGTTCAAATGAATTAAGCAGCTTTAAAATAAATGCACTTTTATTCAATTAAATAATTAATGGAATGCATTAAAACAATTTGAATATTCTGGTAATGATTTTTCAATCAGTTACTATATGCAATAAAAAAGTAGATTTATCGTGTATTCTTGGAAGTGATTAAAACACATACTCATTTCAAGTATTTATACTGCGATAAGGAATAATGACTTTTTTGTTAGCCAAAATTTAAAGATTGATAGATTTTGGTAATTAATTGTTTAAACGTCTAAAAACTTACTTGAAAAATAAATTTATTTCTATATATTTTTTTTAATAATTTAAAAAAAATTCAAAATTTAATAATAAGTTCATTTTGATTTTGAAAGGGAGTTCGATACGGCAGGTTATGCCCAAACGCATTGCATAAGTTACTTTTTTTTTCGAATAAAAAACAAAGTATATTAACTCAATGATGAATTTAGGATGGATTTCGAATCTTAATTAATACCTCAAAGATTAATATTTTGAATTAAAAAATGAATTAATTCAAAAATATTTAAGAACAAAAAAAAAAACTTTAAAATTTTTCACAATAAATGGAAGTTTTAAAAAATTATCAGTTTAAGGAAACAAGTGAATAAAAAAATTTGAATTCTTCGCTTTCGCAATTCTCAAGAAAAATAAAATTTGAAAACGGTTCCCTGTAAAATGAATGTGTAGGCTTTAACCAAGATGTCCCTCCATGCGGCATCTCTTTAATCTCATATTATTCCAATTTTTCTCATCAAACGCTTAATACCTCAGCCATAAATTTTGACCACCATGTAAATTTTTAATTCTTAGAAGAAAACACATTTTAGTTTCTTTCATCAATTTCAGAAGTTGTTATTTGAAGTATATTTTTGTTTATTTGAAATAATTATAGTTAAAACCACAAAAGTATTATAACACGCGTTCAACATGTATCATAACAACTCAATTCAAGTCACCACTTCTCCACCTGTAGCACATTGATCAGTATTTATTTCTTAAGTTTTTTTTTCAATCTAAAATGTATATTAATTTGTATCTAAATGGTGTTGTTTTTGGAGGCCAAAATTTTGTTGCTTTTCAAACGCTAAATAAATAACAGCATGTGGGCGCAATTTCTTAAATAAATAAATATAAAGTTTTTTCACTGTTAGGAAAAAAAAAAACAACAGTAGTTGTAAATGTTTATAATATTTATATTGACATTGGAATTCTAAAGCAGTAAAACAAAATCTAAAATGCAATTCAATAATTTTTCGTTTTAGTTGTTTTTCGTTATTTTGTTGTTTTCAAAAATAGTGATAAAAATCCAACTGCAGTAAAAATTAAACTATTTACGACACTTCGCGAGATATTTTGAAGAATTTTCTTTTAGAAACGGAAGTAAAGATTTTATGGAAATATATGAAAGAATTTGTTTCATTGAGCCGACTTGTCTTTGCAACACGAATAAAATTTTAACTAATAAATTGTGGTACTATTTCGTTAATTATTGATTAAATTAATTTGTATTGTACTTTTATTTGGGTTACAAAATTTGCCTATTTGAAAAACGTTGCTTGTGGCTTTTATAAGCAATTATTTTTTTTTTGTTTTCCTGCCAATCAAATTTTCTTCTTTTTTACCTGCCTGATAGGAACAGGCTTAACATCTAGTAAACACGTAAAATCTGTAGCCATAGTTTTATTTTGGTGCCCAAAAATAAATGAAATTTGCAGCACTACTCCGAAAAATTCACCCGCAATAATAATAAATAATAATTGCAATTTAATTTCCTGCTATCTTTGATTAATTAGCAACAATAGAATGCACTTCATGTTAAATGACACATCTTTATGTACGATACATACAAGTTGACAAAAATATTATTCTAAAATCTTTCCTCAGAACATACAATATCATTAAAAGAACTACAACTCAACAATTTTAAATAATCGGTAGGGGCAAAGAGTCCAAAATTTTTTAATTATGCAAAAAAAAAAACAAATGTAAAATGCAGCCGATTGAAAACATGAAATGAAACAAATGAATCATACAATGAAAAATGAACGAAAAGTAAGATTGTGTGGATTTAAAAAAATTTTTTTTTGTATTACAAAATGTGGCAAACTCATTAAATATCTCATCACATAAACCGACAATGCACATAAACAGCCTGCGGATGAAGAACAATACAACAAAATGCATAATGCGATAAAATGTTCTACTGCTCATAAGATAGGAATATCTTACGATCCAAAGGGGCAATAGCGCCAAAAAAATGTTTCTGATAGAAAGAACAAGGAAATACGGAGAAAAGAGACGAGTAACTCACAGAAGGTAAAATTATGATTAAGCAATTAAAAAAAAAATAAAAAATAAAATAGAAAATATGACTGCTAAATTATGCGAATGCATTATAAGAATAGCAAAGCAATATTTGGTTGAACAAATCAGTACGAACGATTTGCAGCTCATTAAGAATTAAACAATACATAAAAGCAAATAATTTTTTTTAGAAAATAAATAAAAACCAAGATTTCATATAATTGAATGCATTAAGTTACTAGTTGTCAAAGGCGACCAGCTATAAATAAATTGAATTTCAAATGTAGTATTGCTCTATTCAGCGATATTCGGAATTATTGCATTCTTAGTCGTTTTTTGTGATTAACTTTTTAAACACGGATTTGAAATCTTCTTTTACAAATTTTGCAATTTGCAAGATATTTTTTGACTATTCCCAATTTTACATACATGTGTGTAAATCGCCACACTTTTTTTGTGGTACACTCTTAAGTATTTCTTATCAACTAATATGAACAAAACATATCTGATCTAAAAATTATTTGTATCTAGATATGCACAATAAATATATTCGACCCAATCACCACAGCGATAACGATATTATTTGATTGTTTTTAAGTTGGAATAGATTTTGGTAATTAAAATGTTCGATTTATGTGTTCTTTCAAAAGAATTTTAAGTGTAACACTACCTAATTAAAAAATGAATTTAATATTGAATGCACTTTAAACAGATTTCGGAACGGACTTCTATATAAATAGATGACTTTATGATGTTTTGTGAATAAAAAAGTTAAATTGGGCCGCATTTTGGAACTTAAATAATAACTCAGATACAATATTTTTTTTTTATTAAAAAAGTTCTTTACAAACATTTAAAGGCACAAAAAGTTTTAAAATTTTTCTACAAAACATCGAACTGTGAAAATATTATAAGTTTCACTTTCCTCGAAAATTCCACCGTTTACCAAAATTTGCAATTACAAAAAAAAACCCTAACCGAATGATTTTTTTCCCAAAAGTTTTTCAGTTTTAATTGATTCGCTTTATTTTTGCTGCGGAACGTGTAAGAATTTCAATTATTTTTTATCAAAAATTTTCTTGATTCTTAATCCATTTTAACATTGTTTTTGTCATCGCTGACTATTGGTAGAGGGGAACATTGTTTACAGGATATTTATAATAAAATTCCATTCGATGGAATAAAAATTACATCGAAACGAAAATTCTAATTGTTATTCGAAAAAGGATTATAACTAATTTGCTTGAAAAGCAGCAAAAAAAATCATTTTTGAAGACATACAAATAAATAAGTGCTCGGCCCTCTGTTATATTTTTATTGACTTCCAGAAATAAGACAAGCGGTTTAATCGTTCTTTGAAAAAATTCTTTAGTTCTATTTGATTTTACAAATTCTTATGTATATATATATATATATATATATATATATATATATATATTAAGTATGTATGCACAATCTACATACATGTATTTCCAGCATTACATGTCTTTATGTGCATTCTTTTGAAAGTAGATTTTTCTTTTCAAAACTCCATTTATTTAAAGTAAATACTGTTACTAAGTTAAAATCGTCACACAACATGTTTATGACTTTTTTTAGTCGTTGTATGTTACAATTACACACAATTATCACTCAAGCAAAATAAAAACCAATAAATTATATATTTTTTTTATTTTATATTTTTACAATCAAGATAAACAAACAGGCGAAAATACTTCAAGTAATGAAACACGATTTTTTGGGGCCATGTAAATAGACAAATAGACAGACTACCAGACGACAATTATGAAAACTGTACAACAGCCAGCAGTTTTCCTAACATGTGTAGCATATGATTAAAAAAATAATAATTAAAACACTTCATTTAAATAAGGATTTCGCTAAAATAGACTAAAATAAAATTCATGAAAGCGGCAGAGTGCTTTATTTAGGTGGAAAAACTCCTTTTTCTAGTAGTGACAGATTGAAAAAAAAAATAATAATAAAAATAATAATATATGAATAAGAAAACATTGCTGGTGACAATATAATGTTAAGTGGCGTAGAGACTGCCACCAGCTAAGACGGGAGGTAGTTGACAATCTAAAATATATGTATAGTGCCAAGAAAGATACACGCACGCATAATCACTTTTTACTAAAAAAAAGATTCAAATATATTTATAAACTAGAAACAAAAATCAAAGTTGCCAGTGTAGAAGATCATTATTATCATAATTTAGATTTTCATTTACACTCTCAACCAACAAAAACCATAGTGACTGAATGGATGTTAGATTTAGTGTAACGCAGCATAAATTTTGTGCGCTTAATTTGATACAGTCGGCTGTAATTGTAGACCATCTCTCAAAAGTATATTTAGCCACGAAATACATACACTTTAGCGATATCTTTTATATATTTTATATATGATATATAATTAAGTTACTGCAACGGCTTATACATTTTCGATTATAGCAGTAAAGGTAAATAAAATAATAATTAAATTTTTGTTAATATTTTATATTTTTGAATTGGATACATTTTTGTAACACACTGTATAAATGAATGAATATCATTACGATCGTTATAAACAGAAATTATTACCAAGCAGACGATGGGGACATCGCATGCGACAATTTTCTTCAAGCCAAATAACTGATTATTTTGATTTTTGCCCAATGTTTTGTAAATATCAAAGCAAGTTTTGATATCTGCATGCACTGTTACTCAAGTTTATTATTTTTTAAGCAAAGTGCGTTAAGTGAAAGTAGTTCAAATGAGTTTGTTTTTAACTGTTAAAATTTTAAATGAATAGTAGAATTATTCAACTCGTTCGTATAGTGATAATTTTCTGAATTTTAAGGCAGAGTTGGTTGGTTGATTTGCTACTCGTTTTGGGGCTGTCCACTTTAACTATAACCCGTGTGATTCCATTTTGACAGCGAACTAAGAGGTAGTTAGCAATATAAGTACTGCTTTATGTACTGCAGTTCATCTCATTGAAATATATATATATCATTTAGTTCTGGAACCCCAAAATAGTATATATTTTCCATAAAATTAATTGAAGCTACTCGATACAAAGAAAAGCATTGATTTGTGCTACAAAATTTTTTTTTTGTAATATCTACATTTTGTTTTTCGTATGACTAATTTTATAACCATATTTTTATTTACTTTTCCTCTGTAAACAACAATTTTCGATCTGTATTAGACCTGCCTTTTAGAAGGAAATGATTTGATAATATGTAAATATTATTATTTTCCTAAAATTTCCTTAATATTGTAAAATATTATACATAAATATTTCTTCCCTCTTTTTAATAGAGAAACTTGTGATTGAAATTTATGTATACAACATTTAAAATTATTTTGATTAAGAAGTTATTAAGTAAATACTTTAGAAACATGATATTAAAAATAGTTTGCAAACATTTGGTGTTTATTATTATCATTATCATGATTATAAAGGTGTCAAGTTGTTGTGGTAACCGTCTACGCCAGCCTATGTGCTTACGAAGTCATTAGTTTTGTAAAATTTAAGTGAAAAGCTAACAAAATTTAAAAAGATACAGTTTTTTGTTGTTAAACAATTAAGGCTTTAGGTCGAATGTTTATAAAAATCTTTACGTTCCTATTTAGTTTTAAGTAATACTGGGGTTAGTAATCCTACGTTATTATTATTCCATTCGCAATAGTAAAATGAGTAATAGCTATTGGGAAAGTTCGGGTGATCGTTAAATTTTATATATCATTACAAAAATCTCACAAAATAAAATATTTAAAATACATATTGTGGCAACATTTCGGTAGCTAACGACTATATGGCACCCAATATTTAATGTTAATTGGGATAGAATATTCAAAGTGCAACTTGATACAACTCTGCTTTGGTATTTTTTTTTTTAAATGGAAATCTACAGCTGTTCAATATTCTTATTATGATTTCTGTAATCTGGTTTAGCATTGCAATTAAAGTAAAACTATAATGAACAACTTTTACACGCTTTGAGTTGCACATTGCACTTGTCAAATCTAAAAATACACATCTAGATCGACTGGAAAATACATACCAATCAGAATTTAGTTTAAATATTTTCAATTGGAGAGTATTCCTTTCGAAGTGAAAGATCAAGTGCTTCTGTCACCTATTATAGTTAAATTTAACTATTTTAGGCTGTCGGATGAAGCTAAAATCGTAAGTGTACAAGCGTACAGTACAAAACCTGTTTTAACGGACCAACATTCTACATTACGACTTCCAACTTGTAGATATTTTAACGTTTTTATTATGTAAACAAAATTAATGCATTGCCCATCCCTGCTGGAGGATTTATTTATCATTCTCTTTTAAAGCTTTCCAAAAGAAAAAAAATTTCAATAACAACTTGTTGCTATTTTATTGATAATGTAATACACAAAATGTCAATATTACAAGTAGAGTGGGAATTCAGAAAAGTTAACCCAAGGAGTACTCAAAATATAAAGTTTAAATTTTTTTAAATAAGTGTTAATTTAATAAACATGTATTCTATGCATTTAATTTATATATATATATATATATATATATATATATATATATATGTATGCACATAGTTTTGTACTGCTACCACTAGCAAATGTTCAACAACAAAAAAGAAAACTGAGAAAGCGGTAAAAGACAGAACTAAAAGCAGCTGAAAATACGTGATGATGAAAAACACAAGAACGGTGAGGAAGCTACAACCAAAAAAACATTTTTATTCCCTTTTTTGGGTGTTGGACTCGTATAACACACCGCACACACAAAATAGCCTAACGATAGCAACAACAACGGCACCGAGGTATTTGCAAATAAATGACCGGCAACAATGAGTGAAAAAGAGAAAATGCAACAAAACAAGCCAATCACAATATAGCTTTTCTACTTACTCTTGCAGTAAGAGCTTAAATATGTATAAAAATAAAAAATCTGCAAAAATAGAAATAAAAGAAAAACCACACTTTTTTCTTTTTTGCTTTTACTTTGCTATCACTTTTAGTTGTATTTTTTCTAATTTTGCTGAGATTTTGTAACTTGCCAAAGAATTATACACAATTTCAATTACATATATTTTATCTATCTCAAATTAACAAAATTAATACACCGTTTTATTAATTATTAGAAAAGTATAATGCAGAATATAAACACTTTCTTTTTTATTTACATCATATAAAGTAGACATTTACTCCCTATTTTTACAATAGACCAAAAGGGAGTGAAATCTGTTGCACCACTCACTTTTTGCTATTAGAATTTGGCTTAACTATTTTGTTATGAATTTTATGTTTTATTTCAATTGTAAGTTTTGTTAAAACGCACGATTCCTTTTTGATTTTATGTTGAAACAGTTAGTTACAAAAAATATAATAGAAGAATAACTGCTGAGAAGTTTAAAAAATTTCTACCCAGAACGAATGAAGAATTGAAAAGTTAAAAAACACCGCACTCGTTGAACGTCAAACAACAACTAAAAATGGTGGAGCAAAATGTCAAGCAGAGATGGGTACCTGTGTTCGTTCTGTCAAACAGTGATGGTAGACATGTACAAGACGTATGATGCTTCATATTTCATGTCGATGGGGACAGTTAGTTGTCTAACATGGCTTATTGTATATTATGAGATCTTCTATATACTTTCATTGATAAATTGTATTAAATAGCATGTATGGTGCAAGGTTTAATTAGGATTGTGTAATATTTCCGTATATGTATATAACTAATCAACCACAGAATCGGTTTCATAAACAAGGGGGAAAAAAGCGTATTTAATACAAATCTCTTGTATTTATATATGTATAAGGTTGTTTTGCTTATTGAAAGCATAAGCGGTATATATGGGTCTTGATCCAATCTTGTAATATATTTATAAGTTGTCAAAGATATGTATATATATATATATATATATATATATATATATATATATATATATATAAGAATTCGCTTTGAAAAACGTAGTAGCATATAAACTTGTCTTATTGTCTTTGATATAAAATTTCTCTAGAATATTGTAAATATATAATAATATAAGATTTATATATTTCAGGGAGTCACCAGTTGTAATAAACCTGGATATCATCGTATATTCATCGATCATATGCCTGATGTTGACGTGCAGACCGTTAAAACATATATTTCTATATTGGTAAGTACATTTTAAATTATGTCCAAGATATTATGTTGAATATAATCCCATACGTTTTATAATTTATATATATTAAAGTAGTTACTGTATATATATATATATATATATATATATATATATATGTATATATATATATATATATATATATATATATGTATATCTTTGACAACTTATAAATGTATATATATATATATATATATATATATATATATATATACATATATGAAATTTTTAAAATATGTGTTGCTCCTGATGGTATATGCCACAAATCATCAATAGCTTTTGAAGAACATGCTTTGAAAAGTTGAGCATTTCTAATTATAAATATGCTGGAAAGTATGCTGTAAAAATAATAAATTTAGAAATATTTTGCTGTACTGTGAAATTGTTGTTATTCACCTCAACAAACAAAAAGGTTTGTGGAGAAAATGAATTTGACGTTGCTACTGCTCGTATGAAATTGAACTTCTTTCTCTATATATGTTGTACTGCAAAATAAATAGCACATGAGGAAAAGTAGTACTGATGATGAAAGTGTAGCGGCTTTCAAAAACAACTGTTCTGCTGTGCTGTGTAAAAATATATGAAACTGATGTTGACGCTTGTGCCTTGGAATATTTATCATGTCTTTCTAAATTAAACACACTTTTTTAACAATCAGCATAAAAATATTAAATTTAATATTTGAATATACAAGATATTTAGCGGTTTTTTTTTCCAATTTCGATAACGAAATTTTTGTTTAAGTAATTTAAGTGCTACGCTGTGAATGTGATTAATTTTTTTTATATGATTATTTTCAACTAAAATTAGAACAATGATTTTTTTGTTAATTATGAACTTGTCTATATAAATAGATGAAACACATTTTGTGGCCAATATATTTTCTTACATACAATTCCGTTATAAAAAACTTGACTTTTAATATCTAAAACAAGTTCAATTTTAATTGTAACAAATTTTCTTTAATCGCTTCGTTATTAGCTTTTGCATGAACAGAGACCATTTTAATAGATTTTCCATAAGATGCATCTCTTGACCTCCATTGAAGAGATAAAAATCATTTCACTCATTGAATGCAAGAAAAAGAAGAAAATATATTTACAAAAATTGCTCTTTTAGCACCTTTTAAAGACCGCAATTCGCAGTTGGTTTTTCTAAAACTCAGTTCAGTATAAAAGAGCCACAATTTACAATAGTGGGTATCAGTTGCAGTTTTAATTAAGAACTTTGCGAATTAAAAAGTGCTAATTTTGTTTTCTAGTTTGTGTTTTTAGAAATTCAATATGTTGCAGGTAAGTAAATTTATTTATTCTCTTAACGAATAGAAAGTTTTTCTTGTTACATAAATATTTATTTTTCTCTTCGTCACACTTCAGTTTTCAATGGCATATGCGTTCATGCTGGCTTGTTTGGTTTTACGGAGCATGGCAGGACCTGTGGAAGTGGTAAATATTAATATATATTTTTCTTTTTGGTGTTGTTGTATTATAATTTAAAGGATCAGTCCTAGATTAAGGCTCGGTTATGTAAAATGCATATTTCTTAGCGTTCTTGTTATTTATATCAAATAACAACATAAAATTTGAATTTGAAGTCTTCCAAAACGTTGACGTTTTACACGCTCCGGTTACTAATTCTTAAAAGTGTATCCAAACAATGGTGAAGCAAACAACTGCCATCTGGCGTTGTAATGCCACCTGATGTATAATTTCATCATGATTGATGGCAAGTTCTTGAGATTATTTCTTCAAGTTATTGATACTGAAATTTATCAAAAATAATAAACGTATTTTAAGCAAATAATAAGGAGCACTTCTTCTCTTTGCTTTATCCAATAAATAAATTATATACAGATTATTGAACGTTCATATTTGTGTGTATTTAAAGTGCATTTGAAGTAGAAGGATTTTGCTGCTGCTCTTCTAGTAATTTTAAAATACTTTCGTTCTGTTTTAATACATAAAATTTAAAATAATATTTATTTGTGCATATTTACATAAAAATACCTTTCGATCCAAATAAGTTTTTATAATATTGGCATATCTTAATGTGGTGTAAAGTGCACCACAAAAATGCGTCCATGAAATTGTCATTATTTTTGTATGAATCAAACTGTTGAAATAAATATTTTCTTATACGTATTAGGAAAAGTCTTCCAGCGATGATTTAAGTACTTCGGAAACCTATGGTTATGGCTACTATCAGCCCAGCTACCAGCCGGCCGTTTATTCTACTCCTTTAGTTGCCACCGGAGTCCCTGTGGCACCCGTAACCACTACAACAACACTTGGCACAGCTTCTGGTGGTTATGCTAAATCGGGTTATGGCTATGGCAGCGGCTATAAATATGGCAGCGGCTATGATTTTGGTAAACGTTGGGGCTATGGCACCGGTGGTGCAGTTAATGAGTTCTACCGCCGTCATCCCGTCTACGTTGCTTGGGGTTGAGCAGAAAAAAAAAATTCTTCAATTTGACAATCGACTTAAAAAAGTGCCATCAATTTAAATACCCTTTAACCCTCTGAAGAAAACAAATTAAAATAATAAATTATAATCGCGCCAATTTATTTAAGGTCACGTTTGGAGAAATGTTTACCCCAAAAAAACGTAACCACTACATATTAATAAGAAACATTTTAATTCAGACAAGTTTCAATGAGTTAATAGTTGCCAAAATGAAACTGTTTTACTTAAAAAACTCTTATCTAAATCAAAATATTTTTCTTTACCAGGTAGTGGTTATGCTTTTTGCGACAAATATTTGCCAAGTGCGACCGCACATTTACTTTTAATACTTTAAGGCTTGTCATGGAAGCAAAAATCACACATCCTTATCGTTGCAGCTAAAAGTACGAGCACTTGTATTCCGCATCTGAGCTACGTCAGTGTTTTTTAAGTGTTAAAAAGTAGAGCGCGTGCAACAACTTTCAGCCATTTTTTTTAAATATTTTCTTAAGTGTTTAACTTCATTGGCCATGATGATGAAATCAAATAGAAGAATTATTTATAAATTTTGAACGTTTTAATAGTTTCAGTTATTCTCTATTCTAAGATTATGTTTTGCCTTTAAGTTGCTACTGCTGGTAGTGGGAGCCGATTCGTTAGCGCCGTTGAAATTTTATTTGAAAATGCACTTCATTCTTAGAAGAATTCACATTCAATCTACAATTATAATGATATGAGCAGAATTAAAAGTTACTTAGCCCTTTTCCCCCTTTCCAAACTGTCCCGATTATAGTTTAAGGATTTTGCTAGAAGTCGCACCGTTTTGTAGTTGTAACGCACATCAAAGTTTGGAACCTTTTCCGCTGTAGTTCAGTAGATATAAAAATATAGGGTGTTTTTTATAGAGTGATATAACTTTGAGTTGGCATCACTGCTTTATTTGACCACCCATTTAACAGCTGATAGTTGCTTTTTGTTTAGTTTGCTTTGACATTTCATTATGGATCGACTTACACCAGAGCAACGCGTGCAAATTGTGGAAATTTTTAATTAAGATAATGGTTCTGTTCGTCAAACTTATCGTGCACTTCGTCCATTCAAAATTTTATCTTACGGTGAAGCCCATTTTTGGTTGAATGGATTCGTAGATAAACAGTATTGTCACCGCATTTGGAGTGAGGAGAATCCACAAGCTTTTGTCGAAACACCATCCACATCCACAGAAAATTACTGTTTGGTGTGCTTCATGGGCACACTGGTCTGTGTGTGTTCAAAAACGATGAGGGTCAGAATGTTACTGTTTGTGAAAATTGGTGTTCCAGATTGCGCCTTGTACGCGCCAGCCGTGGGGGCCACATGGCCGAAATCATATTTAAACATTAATGTCATAAAATTTTCTATCCAACAAAGACCGTTTCATTGATATCAAAAATATAAATATATATCTATAAAAACACACTTTATTAGTAATTGTGCTGTTTGGGGATACTCGTTCCCCCCCAAACCGAAACCTGAAAGATTTTTTCTGAAATCGTACATTCTTGTAGGAATAACGAATTTCGAAAGCGTCGGAATATGGAAAAATGTTTTTAGTTTACTTCTATGAATAATTTGCTTTATTATGTATTTTTATTAAAATAAAACTACGAGGTCTGGTCAACAATAAGGGGAATTTCAATTGAAATTAATAGGCTACTGTTTGTAATGTGTTTTTTTTAAATACAGAAAGACCTGATAAATAATCCAGGGAACAAGGGAAAGCCACCATCAGTTTAATTATTCAATTGATACAGCACAGAAGAACAGCAGTTTTCGAAAGCCACTGCACTCTCTTCATCAGTACTCCTGTGTATATTTTACTTAACACCGCTTATTAGGTGGCCTATTTAAATGTTATAAAACTTTTTATTCATACAGACTTTATTATTTTCAACCAAAAAGTCACTTCTATGGGCTGCAGTTCTTTCAACTTCTGTCCAGTTGTCGTAACACTGTCCCATGTAAACTGAAACTAAGAACTCAATTAAATATCAAAAGATGACATATTTTATTTGCTAAGTTTTTAGTTAATTTATTTAACAAACCATTATGGAAAAATATTTACTCAAGAAAACTTGTATTAAATTTGCATGCGAGTCGCACTTAAACTTAAACACGAGTTCTCGCTTTCAAAGCTCATCTGGCACTTAATTTCAATACGTTTTCTATTTTGTTTGTTTGTTTTGTATAAATAAAACTTCTCTTTTAATGGGTTTATATACGAGTATGTTTTTGTAGTCCCGTCAAAAATTTTTAATTTAATATGATGAATGAATGAAAATGAACTCTGGCTTAATTAAAACGAAGTTTAAAAAAACTGGAGTGTTGCCTTTGTTTCTTTGTACTATTAAAAGTTGTTGCTGTTGTTGTCAGTATAACATTTTAATGATTAACTTGACCCCTCCACTACATCCAACAATGCAGGGATGTGCATGTGCATATTTCAAATCTTCCATGATATTGAAATCTATCGTAGTTGGCGATTTTGTAATAGAAGGATATCAAAATTTTTTTTGTCGTTTTGATGCTTTCATTGCAACAGTGTTGCCAAATTTTAGATCTCAAATAGTATTAAAACCGAGAAAGAGATGCGCGATTTTAGTTAAAGTCTTTAATTTAAAATTATATTAAATATAAACGAATAAATATTATAAATAAAGGATGTTTTTTATAGAGTGATACAAGTTTAAATTATAATAAAGCATAGTAATATATTTTTGATATCAACAAAAAGGTTTTTATTGGATGGGAAATTTTATGACATTAATGTTTAAATATGATTTTGGCCATGGGGCCGCCACGGCTGGCGCGTACAAGGCGCAATCTGAAACACCAATTTTCACAAACAGTAACATTCTGACCATCATCGTTTTTGAAGACATATGGAGCAATGACTTCGCCAGCCCATGAAGCGCACGAAACAGTAATTTTCTGTGGGTGTGGATGGTGTTCCGACAAAAGCTTGTGGATTCTCCTCACTCCAAATGCGACAATTCTGTTTATTTACGTACCCATTCAACAAAAAATGGGCTTCATCGGAAAATAAAATTTTGAATGGACGAAGTGCGCGATAAGTTTGACGAACAGAACCATTATTTTGATTAAAAGTTTCCACAATTTGCGCCCGTTGGTCTGGTGTAAGTCGACCCATAATGAATTGTCAAAGCAAACTAAACAAAAACCAACTATCAACTTTTAAATGGGTGGTCAAATGAAGCAGTGATGCCAGCTCAAAGTTGTATCACTCTATAAAAAACACCCTATATTAAACTTTTATAAAAACATAAACGTATAATTTTTTTTCTAAATCTTTCAGATTTCAATATATTTCAAAAGAACCTAAAAAAATATATATATTGTTCAAACTACTCTTTCTAGAACAACTTTCAAAAGAGCTTCTTCGATCGATTCCTTAAACGAATTAACTTTTAACATTTAAAACCCTCGCCTATCATTGTAGGCCGGGCTAAAATCTGACGATCCATTCGTGAGATATCGTGAGCGAAACAATTCGAAAAAAGAGATTTTCTGTTAAACTCCGAAATCATATATCTGATCAGTTAGTGATCTCGAATCTCTTATAGTAAAAGTTGGTTTTATACCCGCAAATAAGGCTGGTAAATTTATGTTTTCATATTCATTTTTGCATGAAGTAAGACTTTTTGTCATCATGATTTTGAGAGCATATATGATCATTATCGCTGTGTGCGTGTGTGTGTGTGTATGTGTGCAAAATATTTAAGGCAATGATGAGTGAACAAAAAAAAAAAAATTGTGCAAAATATGTGAAAATATAAATTTCGTTTTAATTTTTTTATATATTTCGTGGTAATGATCGTGTTAGTTGTTATGCCAGTATTTCTTATATTTTTATCATTCAGGAAAAAAAGCTGAGACATGTCTAGTTTTTATGGCTTCCAGTAAATTTGATGATGATGCTTTCGTTACTTTTATAAGAGAAATAAATATTTATTTTGAGGCCAGAATTCAAGCGAAATTGTTATGATTTTCAAACACTTTAGAAATATTTATTTATTTTCAAGTGTTTAATTATTGAGGACCCAGAACCCAGTAAGCGACATGAGTGTGAACAAAAAGGATCAGACAAATTAGTTGAGCTCAATGATCTTGACCAAGGACAGGTAGATTTAACTTAGGCTTTGCCATCACGCATCATACAACTACTGAGAATTCAGGCTGTTGGCTCGATCTCTTTTAAGCATAAATGATGTCAGGATCAACTAACCTGATGACTCTTTCATAAGGTACAATTAAAATGAAATGTCGGGAGTGGTCGATTTTGAACTATATGTTTGAAAATATATAAGTACATGAATAAAAAAAATCTATATAAAATCTTAGATAAAAATGTCAAACACCTAAGCTACAGTCACACGTGGCAAATATTTGCCCACAAAACTGTAACCACTAAATGAAAATATATTAATTCAAACGCATGTTTATTAAATATGTTAAAGCAGTTTGTACTTAATAAAATTCAAGCCAAAATAACTTGGCTTAATAAACATGGACAAACAATTTCGAAAAATAGGACATGAAGAAAAATAATTAAGCGGCAACACAGGGACTTAACAAAAGTGTGTTACCACCGGCTTGAGACACATTCTCGTACACTTTTTCATTATAAAATTGCCACAAATAGAAACTGCTAGGAAATTCAATAAAAATTCACATGATGAGGGTGTAGCGGCTTTCAAAAACAGCTGTTGTGCTCTGCTGTGTAATTTGGATATATAAAACTGATGTTGACTTTCCCCTTGGCTTTGGAATATTTATCATGGCTCTCTGAATTGACAAAATTCTGGAACGATTGGCCTATAAAATTTATATATAACAAAAGAGTTCAATTTAAAACTATAAAATCCAATATTATTGGAAGCTGTTTGGCTCCATAAGTACTTGTCTGATTAAATATATTTTTCATTTCAGTGGTTAAGCTATTTTGATCACATATTTGCTCTTTTGTTGTCTTATTTAAAACATCTCAGATAAATAGTGTTAATTAATCTTTTAGTTTAATTTCTTATATAATTTATTTTGATAAATTTTTTATACTTAATTTGCAGAAAAAGAAATTTCTACAAAAACGAAACACTACATTTTGTACTGTTTGATTTTATGTTTAGATCATAAGAACTCTTAATCTACTGGGTCTGTTTGCCACGCCCATGTTTGCGACCATGATGCTTGTTAGCGTGTGATCGTTGGCCATTATGTTTGTTGGGTTTAGTTTGCTGCGACTTGCGTGAGCGGCCGCTGTGTGATTCAGTTTTAGTAGCGCCCTTTTTATTTTTGCCATGATGGTTATTACGATGTTTACGTCCAGTGCCGGTAGGTTTTGTCTCTGTTTGTTCAGACTTCGGTTCAGTTTGTTCGGGTTTTGTTTCGGTATGACTCTTGGCAACATCTTCATCTTTTACCGCTGGTTTTAAGTCGGTATGTTTTTTATGCTCCTCATGATCATCAGTTTTCAATGTCTTGCCCTGATGGTTTTCCGATTTATCGGCATTTATGGCCGTGGCCAAAAGGCACAGGCAAACTGATAGCAGGATTATCTAAATAATAAGAAAACAAATTAGTGTTTTGTTTTTAATTTTTTATTTATAGTTTTTATCAATAACACGCAGTATAAAAATTCTTTTTTTATATAGAAAAATAGAGGGCAGTGTTCAATGCCTTCTCCAAAACATAAAAATTAAATAAACATTGAACCCTGATAAGATAAACATGCACATGAGTGTGCATATACATACATATTATGTATGTATGTGATCTAAAATTAAACGCACATGTATGTGTACGTATTTGTGTATTTGTTTTAATTGAAGATAATACATTTTATCCACACAAGTCCTTCTTCATTGTGCTTTAATTTAATATATAATATTTTTAATTGATCGTTTTTAAATTCACTAGATATTTTTCCCACTTCCTTTTCAACTGATATCATTTTCACTTACTGTTTTCATATTTGTGTGTGTGTGTGATTTTTTTTAACAAGAACTATTTAAAACAATTATAGATAAACCACTGGACTGGCTTTAGTTGAAACAATATAACTTATATAAATCGGATTTATATTTCTGCTGTTGTCTACTTTCCGTTGTTGCGTTTTGTATTTGATCGTGCTGTTAACTTCACGCTCGTTGATGGTGTACTAAATTTGAAAACCCTTTAGTTAATGCTTTTAATGATTTATCTTCAATTCTTTCTTTCTGACTTTCCTTCCTTCACATGCGATTCGTTACAATTCGGATTTCATTACTTCATTAGTTTCTGCTTCGGACGGTTGGTCATTATCTCTTTGGGAAATATGCGTTGCATGTGTTTGTTTTTTTGTTTTATCTGGCTGGCCTGCTCTGCTTTGAATTCAATATTGTTTTTGCTATTTTTGGTTTGTTGTACAAGATAACAGTTTAATAATTGTTGTTGTTGCTATTTTGGGATTTCGGTTTTATTGTTATTTTTATCACTTCTACTTCCACGTCTGTGCCGGCCTGTGTGCAAGTACTTAAGTGTGATTAAAAAAATATTTATAAGTCTGTCTGTACATATTTTCTTTAAATTTCTACCTTTTTGTTTTCCACTTAAACAACACACAACAGCAGCAATAAATTTATTTCCAACAAGTAATTACAAATAGCCATTGTTTTAACCACTTACAGTGATGGCTGAAGAAATTAGGGCAACCAAAGTTGTTAATATATCCTGAATATTTTAAACGAATGCAGGGAAGTTTTCTAGGGCCTCAAGACGTAGAGATCTGATGAGAGTTCCATTTCTTCAACACGGGGTTGAACATATAACTTCTGGATTGTTCATAATTTTCCTAGCGGGAAGTTAAATGTACTTAATGCACACGTTGACCTTCTCTTTATGCTCAGGTTTGCCAAAGAATACATTTTGAGTTTTAGTTTTAACATTATCCCAGGCGCCACGAGTATTTTTTGTTGCTGGTTCTGCGAAATAAATAACTGCTTGGAAATTGTACCAGATAAATGTCAAAACAAGGCCGAATATATTATTAGCGTTCAATTGCCTTCGATACATATTCGTGATGTCACAGAATCATGTTACAGCAGCATTTGCAGCTGCTGTACTCATGATGGAGGTATAGTATCTTCCGAAAATGGTCTTGTCCTACTCTGCTCTGCTGAAGAATTTAGTTAATATATATATTCACTTGTTGCAGGGAATATTATAAAGCTTTTCTTAAAATAAAAAACATTTCGAGCCATAAATTAATAATACAAATAAACTTGAATTAATTTGAATTTAAATTTTAAATGAAGAAAAATATAATAGGGAAAAGTTATATATAGGGTGTTTTTTGTAGAGTGATACAACTTTGCATTAGCATCACTGCTTTATTTGACCACCCATTTAACAGCTGATAGTTGCTTTTTGTTTAGTTTGCTTTGACATTTTATTACAGATCGGCTAATACCAGAGCAACGCGTCCAAATTGTGGAAATATTTAATAAAAATAATGGTTCTGTTCGTCAAACTTACCGTGCACTTCGTCCATTCAAAATTTTATTTTCTGATGAAGTCCATTTTTGTTTTAATGGGTGCGTAAATAAACAGAATTTTTGCATTTGGAGCGAGGAGAATCCACAAGCTTTTGTCGAAACACCATCCACACCCACATAAAATTACTGTTTGGTGTACTAGTCTGTGTGTGTTCAAAACCGATGATGGTCAGAATGTTACTGTTTGCGAAAATTGGTGTTCCAGATTGCGCCTTGTACGCGCCAGCCATGGCATAAAATTTTCTATCCGTTTCATTGATATGAAAAATATATCACTATGTTTTATTATGATTTAAACTTGTATCACTCTATAAAAATCACCCCATAAATACGCTAATATCCTGATGACCTTTAAATAATTTCATTACAACACTGGTGGTGTTGCCAACAACAATGGCCAATATATCTTAAGCCAAATGGAACAGGTACTCTTAAAATTATCAATATTCTTAAAACCTAAATTAACAATTTTCATGAATATAGCCGCTTGCCTTTATCGTCAACATCCCTATAATTTTGTCCGCAAGTGTTTGTATATCAAATGTGGTGCAATATTTTGATAACCAACATCATTTGTGACACGTCAGTTTTTTGTTATCTTTCTTTATGCCTTAATAATTGCGACTTTTGATATTGTTTATAGATTTATACAAGCATACATACATACACATACACATTTACGTATATATTTGCATGAATTTGCTTACAACTCTTTTGTTGTTTCATATTTTGAAATTAATTATAAAACTCTTTAATGTTCAGCAGCCACTGCTATGCCTTCGTTATCGAAACAGGTCCACAGCCGCTGGTTGTGGCATTCATAAATGCAGAGCATAAAAATTTGACACCACTTTCATTGCTGATCTCCCGGTTTCGTAATATAATTGCCAAATACTGAGCGAACTGTACATCCAAACCGTAATACCCGTATCTTTTTTTGATGTTCGAATCGTCCTGTTCAAATCAATATATAATATATCTGCATAGGAGCATTTTATGCACTAAAAAATATATGGAACACGGTTGACCATAAATGCCATTCCTAATTTTAGACGCAAAGCTGTCGTAACCTGCGCCCCGTTTCTGTAACTGAAGTGAGAATTTCTCGCATCAAAAAACTAAATAATTATGGTTCTCATGCTTTTTATTGTACGGTTATCCATAGAATAATATGAAAAATTATAAATGCATTAAAATTCACAGGAAATCTATGCTCAGGAACGCATTTCAGAACGCTACCAATGGTTTCAATTCGCTTCAACCGTTCCAAAGTTTTAAGCGGTTCGCATACATACAGATGTGCGCATATAGACATGGTGATTGGCTCTCAGAGTTAGTCAGGGAAGCTTCCTAAACCCTGAAAACATCGAGATCCAATAAGAGCTAAATTTTTTCAAAGTGGAGTAAAATCAATAACTGCTCGATTTTTAAAAATTGCAAATTTTCCGAGGCGGAAGTCAAAAATATTTTTATATTGTGGATATGTACTTAAAATTACCTCTTAAATCGTTAATGTTTTATTAATAGTCGTGGACCAGCAAATTCTTAAAAGTGTACCACGAATAAATGTACGCCCTAATTATGTATAAAATTATCGCAAATTATTATCGAACATTTGGCAAAGAACTATATTTGTTTGTACCGTCCTAACCAAATATATATATATATATATATATATATATATATACATATATCTATATATATATATATATATATATATATATTTATATATATATATATATATATATATATATATATTTATATATATATATATATATATATATATATATATAAGTATATGTACATATATATATATATGTACATATATATATATATATATATATATATATATATAGGCTGTCAGCCTTATCAAGTATGAGGTAGTTAAATTTCTGACACCGAAAAATCGTCATGAAATTCGAATTATAGAAATTCACAGAAAATAAATGTCCAATCAAACTTAGCAGCTGATGTGCTGCAAAAAAATGTTAGATTTTCTATAGCTGGTAGCCAAAGCTGAACTATACGGAAAACGATACATTTGCTTTATTTTTTATTAGATCTACTTTGAGTCGAATATATATACTGGAGGCTTTATTGAAGGTTAATAGTGGTGGGCCTGTCCCAGCGCACCTTTTACTGAAATGGAAGTATATGAAAAAAGAAATACTAATTGGCATTCAGATCAAATATAGGGTGTTTTTTATAGAGTGATACAAGATTAAACCACAATAAAACATAGTACTATATTTTTGATATAAATGAAACGGTCTTTTTTGGATAGAAAATTTTACGACATTAATGTATAAATATAATTTCGGCCATGTGGCCGCCACGGCTGGCGCGTACAAGGCGCAATCTGGAACACCGATTTTCATAAACAGTAACATTCTGACCATCATCGTTTTTGAGGACATATGGGCCAATGACTCCGCCAGCCCAAACAGTAATTTTCAGTGGATTTAATGGTGTTTCGACAAATGCGACAATTCTGTTTATTTACGCACCCATTCAACAAAAAATGGGCTTCATCGGAGAATAAAATTTTGAATGGACGAAGTGCACGCTAAGTTCGACGAACAGAACCATTATTTTGATTAAAAATTTCCACAATTTGCACGCGTTGCTCTGGTGTAAGTCGATCCAGATTTATGGAAGGTTAGTATTAGAAGGCCTCCACTAACGGGCCTTAGTGAAATACTAATTGGCTCTCACAGGAATCGGCTTAGTGAATGCCTTTTAATATTTAAAATAACAGTTTCATATTAAGAATGCTCCTAATTATATTCTACACCAACGCTTGTTTACTTTCGTGCAACGAAATTAAATAATTGAAAATAAATAATGACGGAAACTACAGTTGCCAGTTTTGATGACCGATCGTTTGAATATTTTTTTGAATATATTTTAGAGCTAAAAGAAAAACTATTTGTTGGCAGGACGATACAAAATATTCACTTTTATTGATAAATTATCGATAGCAACTCCATTTTAATATAACAGCCAGTTGCTAAAAGTGTTTTTGTATGGCAGTAGGCAGCTGGCAGCTGGAAGTTGCCAGTGATTAATAGAGTATTTATTGCCAACCTGCTACTTGTGGTTATTTAGTTTTTTGAGAAAAATATAGATTTAAATTTCCTATTAAGTGTATGTTATTTGTAAATTCTGTTTAATTCATGAATTACAACAAAACAGCAATTCGAATTATCAGTTAAAATAACGCAGAGTTCACTGTCTCATTTAAATTTATCATCGCGACTTTTGGAAGGCGGAAATAAAGATTAACAACCGAATTCACAAACGATTGTTAAAGTTAATGGATGCTTTAAGGGATCTTTAACCATACAAAATCGATACTTTAAAGCAACTTTAATTTTAATAATCGTTTATGAATAACAGCGTAAATTTACAACAAGAAATTGTTTATTTCGAATTACATTTCATATTTTGTTGTTGTTTTTTTTACCAAAGAACTGTGCAATTGTTTTAAAAATTATTATTGAACATTTTAAACAAAAAACCAAGGATTTTGTATCCAACTATTTATTTCAACATATTTAATTCAATTAATAATTGTTCGAAAAGTGTCTATTAAATCAGAATGACATGCTACATTATCCAAGGGACAAGGGTGTGTCAACATTAGTTTTATATATTCAACTAGCACAGCTGAACAGAACAGCTGTTTTCGACATCCGCTACACTTTCATCATTTGGCATGTCACTTATAGAAGTTTATATAATAAAAACAATTATTATTTTAGTATGTTTTTATGGCAATATATATTTTTTGTTCTGCTAACGAAAAAAAAAAATTGGAAAGCGGTTGACTCTAAAGGCCATCCCTGTAACTTCCCGCTAATTTTCACCGCAAAGCTATCGCAACGTGATTTTTGTGCTATTCCAGGCTTTTGAGCTCTTCGAGCTAAAAAACTATAATTTTAATTTTCTAATCAACCGAATCCCTTGTGATTAGCGGTGATTGATGTAATTTTCGATAACTATAAAAGAATCGAGAACATGAACTGATCAGGGGGCAAATTACGGCATTCGATACGATTCGAAATTTTTAAATATTTCCATATAAACTCTATTGAAATATTTCGTAATTTCGTTCGATAAAAAGTGCTGTAATTTCCCCCCAGATATATAAAAAAAATACTTGTTTCCAAATTTTTTCGTTTACGATATCGTGAACGGATTAACCAATTTTGATTCGGTTTACGGCGATCGGTAAACTTTTTTTTTAATCGATCGGTGGAACTGTTATTCTTTGAAAAATTGTTATTTTTGGGATATTTTGAAATCTACCCGTTCGAATCGGTTGTGAGAGTCCGTCACTTTGTCTGTATGTATAAGTGTGTGTGTGTATGTGTGTGTGTCTGTGTGCCAGTATGTGGCCCGCTTATATCTTTAGAATGGCTAAACCGAATCAAACCTACCTGGAGGCTTTCTGCAGAGTGTTCTTGAACTTAGATATTCCCATAGTGAGGGAAGTTTCTTAAGACCTCAAAACGTGGAGATCTGATGGGAACTCGATTTATTCAAAACGGTATAAAACCAATAACTTACCGATTTTTTAAAATTCCAAATTTTTGTAGCGCGAAGTTAAAAAGTACAGTTGTACCAACTTTTGCACGCCTGTTTTATATCTATTGAATAAAAAAATATCTCAGGCATAAATTACGGCATTCGATACATGATCGTGCTATTCTTTTAGCAGTCTGCGAGTATTCCAAAATTTTGCATGATCTTGAAGGCCATAATTTTGCCGGCTTTTTTACTAGTTGTTGGTTTGCATTTGTTTTTTTTATTAAAAAAAAATGTTAAACATGTATAAAAATCAACAATAAAATCTCTTTTTAATACTAACTAATAGATACATAATTTATCTTTTTGTTTTTATACACAATAAATATGCAAGTGAAAACAAAAGAAACATTTGAAATACTTAAAAAATAATTTAATATACAATATTTTTCCTTTTACATTATCAAAAAAAAAAAAAAAATAAGTTACCTAAGATTGTTTTTATTAAATATTTTGTTTCGAGTTGCATGTTTTAGTTTTTGAATTTGGATATTTTTAAAGAAAAAAGCACGATACTAAAAGCAAATACACTGCAAGAAAAGAAATAACTTAAAAGGAGATGCTGTCAGCGGCAGAGCAACAACAACTGCATAAAATTTGTATTAAATTAATATAAAAAAAAAATAAACTATAAAAAAATATATATAAAAAATATTTTTGGAAAAATATGACAAGTTTATGGATTTAAATTAAACGCGACGTCTGCGTAGCTGTTGTTTTTTGACTTCCTGCTGTCTGTACACAAACAGTGGGCGGAAAACGATGGCTCTTTTTCTGCGCTCTTTGTGTTCTTCAGCCACGGCTGGACTGGCAGATCGGCGAGTACGCAAGTAGGGACTAAACAATTCGTTCTTGTCGGCATCACGTCGGTACAGGGTACTTAAGAAATCAAAATAGGGACGTGATTTCAAGCTGTCAGGTTTCCTTAAAGGTGAGTTGTAGCTCAAAACAGCCGGCACTTCGTCACCGTATGTGAAAGGCTGCTGGCACCAGGCCAAAGCCAATATCATGGATACAAGCAAAAACAACTGCAAATAATTAATAAGAATAATAATTTCATTAATATTTTAATAGAATTGTTTGAAATATTATTAAAATAGTGTGAATTCAAATTTAGCATAATAAAAGAACTGAGTTGAAAGTAAAACTCCCATGACGTCACTTCACAAAAAGACAAGTTGTCTTTATGCAAATTAAAGCCACAGAAAAATGTCTGTTAAACATGAATTTAAAGATTTTGATCGACCAATAAAAAAACCGGCTGTTTTGTGTTGAAATTTATTGTTTTGCCATTGTTAAAATAAAATAATTTATTGAATAAAAAAAAAAAAAATACTGAATTTGTTAGAACATTTAAATAATTCCCAGAGCAGGAAATTATTGGTTTTGTATGCTAGTCAATGTATCTGTGTGTGTGTGTGTGGTTTCAGCACTTTCCGAAAGCTTCCATCCCAAAGGCCATTGTTGTTGTTTACACGCCCTCAAATAATAAAAGTTTCAATAAATTTTTTTTTGTTTCACCTTAACATTTTCGTTTCGTTTGTTGAATTCTTTTTCTCTTCATCAAGTGTAAATTTCATTAGCTTATTCTATTGCTTTTCTAATCGCTGTATTAAGTTGCATTTGTTGGGTGCTGCTTTCATGCCACATGCAGTCATGATGTGTTTGTTTTTTTCTATGCTTTGAAAATAATCTTTTAATTATAAGTTTTGATTTTCCTTAAATGCTTTAATTATGCATTAATTACTGTCTAATCTCCACTTACGTAAATTGTTTGAATATTTAATCAGCTTTGAAAATTGTGTTCTGAGTTGTTTGTATTCTCTTTTTCTTTTTTAGTTTGACTGCTGTTTGACTGTTTAATATTTTTTTTTGTATGATTTTATGCAGATTTAATACAATTTATCATTTGCCTCAGCTCAAACATTCTTACCAGAATTTAATGAAATTCATGTGAAATTCTTGGCATCTTGTTATTTTAATATTCAAGACATGTTTGTAAAAAAAACATTAAATAAAAAATTATATATAAATAAATAAATAAAAAAGAATTATATACAACAACTAGCCTGGGAGTTTCCAAAGCTAAAAATAACGTTGACTTCTTTACAAATAAATAATCATTTTTTTAAAGTCTTCATGTACAAACCGGTACAATATTTCCAAAATTTATTTCTTTAATTAATTTTTATTTTCAGAAACCAGATTCGAAAGATTTTTGTAGGCAGATGAAAATTTAGTGGGACAGCAATCAAAATATTTCAACATTTAATTTTCTTATATATTCAGAATTTATGTCACAAAATATACAACATTTTATGTTTTTTTTTTTTTAAATTGAGTTGTTTGTTTTATAACCTTTAAACGAAAATGTATTCGAGAATCGCTGAAGTTTCACTGTTTAAGAAATATTTTCATACTCTAACATTTATGTTTGGCAAACATTTTACATAAGAATGCTTAACATATTTTGGGTTTTAAATAAAGGATTATAAAATTTCCTATATTGATTTCCTGTAAAAATATATATAAAAAAAAGTTGGGGGACGAAAAACTTCTTTGCGGTTGGCTGAAGTAGTCAACACAAGACTACGATGCCTTCGATTCCGAGTTCGACTCCGCCCTCAGTCGTGTATAGGATATCGAATTTCTAACCTGCATTGTCGTAGGCCTGTCTCAATGACGAAGGCATAGCTCTACATTACCGACAGCGATTAACACCGTCATGTACTAAAAGAACGTACAACACACTCCTTCGTCGGTGCCTATAGCAAATAATGCAACTTTGAAGTAAAAATTAAAAAAGCTACAACGAATTCTTCATTTCCTTTTATCCGCCTTTCTGCAGTGTACTAAATTAAACTAAGGCATTAAACACAATAACGACAGCAGGCTACAGACTACAACTTGTCTAAAATAGAATACATGTGCATATATGAGAATGATTATTTTTACTACTACAGGCAACACGGCTACGGGTTGTTGTTCCTTATTCACCTCTATCGCGGACATTATGGGAATGAGTTGTATGGGAGCAAATCTATATTCCCATTCCTAATAAAGCGGTATGGGGAAAATTTTGGAACTAAAAGTCCTATTGTGAATTGTTTGTAATGATTTATTTACCAGTGATTCATAATTGTTTGCAAAAAGAAAAAATATATGTATAAATATAAAAAAATAATACAAAAAAGAAATATTCAAGTCAAAAATTTATCTTTTGGTCCATTCAGAGTTTCGTAATAGAATTTTACAAAAATAATTATCTAGAATGTATTGGGATTACTTAAGACATAAACACATTCACCACCGCAGGCTACCAACTACAATGATTGCAAATGCCGCTAGCAACAACTGTCGCTTTGCAGTCAGATATTGAATTATGTTGAAAGCAGCACCACCAAATCAATAGATCCAACGTTGCCAGTTTGATATAAATAAATTATGTTATTGCAAACTTGCAAATATATTGTTTCGTTTGGCAAAGAGAATAATAAAATATGTCTATGAATGAAATGACTTTTTTTTAATATTTTAAATGTTTATTTTAGTAGAGTAGTATCATTTAGAAAAATTAAATATATGAAAGCGGTTGTACTGGCATATGTCTAACAGATTTCTACTGCAAACAGCACCTCATGGGTATTGATTTGGCTGTGTCGTTTTCAAAATAATTTAGTAGATGACTACACAGCGACAATTGTTACTAGCGGCATTTGGAGTCATTGTAGTCGGCAGCCTGCTGTGGTAATTGTGTTTAATGCTTTAGTTTAAATTTACTACTATCACAAAATAGCATGGACAACAACCAGTAGTAGTATTGTACATGTTGTAGTCGGTAGCCTGCCGCCGTGAATGTGTTTAATGTTATAATCATTTAACCTTTTTATTGCAATGGAAATAAAAGGCCTATAAACTTTGCAGCTAGAGTTCGAACATTTTTTCGCATAAAATTATTGTGTGAAACTCAAAAGATTTTGGTTATTAACTCATTATCTGATGTAGGCTACCGACTACAACAGGTGTGTATAAAAGAAAAAATATTTTCTCGACAACGTGCAAGACGACTACTGGCTGTTCTCCATACTATTTTGTAGTTGTAGTCAAATTAAACTAAGGCATTAAACACAATAACTACAGCAGGCTACAGACTACAACTTGTCTAAAATAGAATACATGTGCATATATGAGAATGGTTATTTTTACTACTACAGGCAACACGGCCACGGGTTGTTGTTCCTTATTCACCTCTATCGCGGACATTATGGGAATGAGTTGTATGGGAGCAAATCCATATTCCCATGCCTAATAAAGCGGTATGGAGAAAATTTTGGAACTAAAAGTCCTATTGTGAATTGCTTGTAATGATTTATTTATTTATGTATAAATATAAAAAAATTTAATCTTTATGTAACTGTAGTTATTTTATTTCAACTACAAGTTTCTTATAAATTTATTAGAATTTATATTTTCTTAAAGTTTTCTTATAAAAATAATATTAAATTGTTTGATGTCTTGATTCAACAAAAACTAAATTCAATTGAATAGTCTTGATTAATAAAACTTATGTTGATTTCTTTTCTAAAAGAAAAGTGCAACATTTTTTACACTTTTTAATAGAAAACACTTTTAAAACAGAAGAATATGTAACGAATTAGTCCAAAAGAGCTTACGAAATATTATTTCTAATTTAAAACTCCTTCAAACTGTCATATTTAAGAAAAGAAGTGAAAAGGTGTTACATGTTTTCCACAAAAGAAAACGCTATTATTTACAAAAATTAGATAAAATTAAAATACGTATTAAAAATCAAATTTTTAAATTCAAGTAATGAAAGTATAAATTACCTACAGTAACAGTGAAAGTAATTGATTTTGTGTTAAAATAGCCGATTTTGATCAAATGAACGGATTTATCTGAGTTTTTTTTTGTGTTTTAAGAGGAGAAGCAATACGCAGAGCGAAAGAGTAAAAATATTACAAATACCTTAAGCGATATTTGCTAGTGGTCAAGACAGGGACTTAACAAAAGTCTGTTGCCATGAGTTTGGAACAGTTCTCGTACCCCTTTTCATAATAAATTGCAACTTTAATTACATTTAACCAAGTCGCCTAACAAGTGGTCGTAAATAAAAATACATATGAGTACTGATGAATAAAGTGTAGCGGCTTTCCAAAACAGCTAATCTGCTTTGCTTTGTAAGTGGAATATATAAAACTAAAGTTCACTTTTCCTCGTGCTTTGGAATATTTAGCATGTCTCTCTGAATTGAAAACATTTTTCGAACAATTAGACTATAAAATTAAATTTAATAAATTATATTAATTGTTTTAATTAGTATAAATATTTTCGTGTCTATAGTAACCAGCATTTGTTTTGAATATTCATATTTGTTTTTGCCATTTTGATAACTTGTTTTTATTCTTATACACACACACACACACACACACATACAAAATATACTGTTTAGTATCATTAAATATATCTTCCCAAATATTATGAAACTAGAAGCGATTCTCTCTTTCTATTTGAAAAGTTCAAAATATTGTGATTTTTATCAAAGTAAATTCAAATTTTACAAGGTCGACTGAGGAAACAATAAAATTGAAATTTTTAGAAAAAATATGACGCTTTTACCACTTCGAAATTAGAATATTAAAAAATTCAAAATATATTTTAGTTTTTTATAATAGAAAACAAAATCAAAAATGCAGATAATTATGAATTCATTAAGTTCGTTAAACTATTAGCGAATCCGTATTTGGTCAACAAACAAGATAATATTAATTTACATATAATTTTAAATTTATTGTTAGAATGTCTAGAAAAAACCCAGGATATGTAGACATCATGATGAAACATGATTATGCTTGAGCTGAGGTCAGTTATGTATATCTGAGTGTTTGAATGTTTCATAGGAAATATGAAATATGAAATACGCGAATAATATTTGAATAATGAAGTTGTTTGTTTTCAATATTTTAATTTAAAACAAATCACGTTTCTGGGGTATTCGACTAATTAAGGTATTTAATCGGCTAATAAACGATTAAAATTATCCTATTCGGTAAATAAAATAATAACTTCATATGTAAATGAATTTCAATAAATAAAATTATATAAATTTTTCATTATTTTTTTAGCTTATTAATAATAAAAAAGCTTATGAAATAAAAAAGCTCAAGAAAAATTCTTAAATATTTATGAATACAAATTAAGTGAAATCCTTTTATTAAGTATCCTAATAGTTTAAGCAGATATCCTATACTAGTCCTTAAGAAAAATTTTATAATTCAAATTATCATTTATTTTACAATTAACAAAATTTAACTTCGTTAAAATCCTTCGACTTGTCGTCCTTGTTGAAGTAGTATAAAGTAATTTCTAGAGCAGAATATTCAATTTCCCAGTCCTATTCCTGGTTTACTGTAAACATTTAAAATCTTCCATGACGTAGATGTTTTGCGTTTTGACTGATTCATATAATTAACATTTTTTATAAAAGCACGCTGCTTAACTGGAAAAGTCGCTAAACTAAAATTAAATACTTTTATTTATTAATTTGAACCGATTTCTCAGCACTTTTGTTGGCTCAAAAATACTACGCTTCACCGGAAAAGCAAAATATATTTTTTTAGATACCAATTTATGTTACTTTCCTTTCTGGTAAATACACAAAATTTTTTCACTTCTCTTTTATAAAGTAACAGTTTGGAGGAGTTTTCAAGTAGAAATTACTTTTCATAAGGTGTGTTGGATTAATTTGATAGATTCTAAATATTAAAAAGTGTAAAAAATGTTGCATTATTTTCTAGACAAGAACTAAATTAAAATTAACTTTATTATGCCCATTAGCAAGGATATAATTCTCAATACATATAATTAATTTTAATTATATGCAAACTGACACAAAAATCGATTCATATCTGGTTAATTCGTTTAAGCGAAACATTTCCCTTATCCGTAATACGTTTTATAGAAAATTTCATAAATTTTGATTCTCGTTGAACCGTATTTGACCGTAATTTTTTTAGGAGGAGACTCTTTTGCATTATCATCATCAGAATCATATTTTCAAAAAACTTTATTGCCAAATTCTTAAGTTTCTGCTCTTGTGTTGTATTTAAAAAAATTTTTTTTGGATCAAGAGTGAACTAATTATCTCGTTACAGGCAGACTTGCTTGGATCCGACGACATTAACAATACCGCTGGTGGCACAAACAATTTCAATACGTACAAACAAACAAGTTTTAATTAAGAATTAAAGGCCCGGTTTGAAACAAATTTTGTATGTGTTCTGAAGCATTTTTTAATATAATTTTTTTGCCACTCCAGTGAAATCAAAACAACTTTTTTTTTCAAAAAGATCTCATATTCATCGTCTCTTTTGGAAATAAAGACAAAAAAAGAAATCAATGCGTTTTCAATTTTAAGGCATTTTATGCTTTAAATTGCTTCTACTTTAAAGTTGTAGTTTCGTTTTTGAAAAATATGTGCCAGAACGTCTTGAATTTCAATAATTTTAATTAAATTATTTTTCGTAATTCGCCTTATGGAGTTACGAACAAATAAATATATTTAAAAAGCTCTACAACAAAACATAAAATTTTTGTTGTTGCTATTTTTCATAGTACAAATAAAAGCACAAAAAGAGCTTTATTCACAAAAAATATTTAATGCTTATAAGCTGTTTATAAGACAGATTTCGTTTAGTAAATTGGGTTTATAAGCAGCTTATAAGCATTAAATATTTTTTTTGAATAAGTCCTTATGTCAATACGATCCGATCTGTAGAACAGGGTTTTGGACTTTCTGTGTGGAAAAACAATTCATTTACGTTTATCTTAATTAAATTAATTTTAATTGTTTTCGTAGACACTTAAACTTTTAGGAGTGGAGAATCCAAAGTACCTAAAATTCATCACTAAAGATTCCTCTATTCGCACACTATTTCAATGGAATATATTTAACATATAAACCAGCACGGAGTTATTTTATTTAAATTGATCACTTCAATCCAAAATTATGTCTCAATAGCAATAAATATGTTACACCACTGTCTTTTTTTGTTTGTTATTTTTATGTCAACATACTTTTTATATACATATTTATTTAATAGCTTGTTTTTATTCAATTTTTTTTTGTCATAAATTCAAATGCATATTCATAATTTCGATTTTGGTATGAATAAAAAATTTTGCATAAATTTTTTAAATTTGCTTGTACGAATTCATTCCACGCGCCCATTTTTTAAGGTTAAATTATGCATATGGAAATAGCTTGTTTGTTGTTATTGTTGTGGAGGCTTTAATGTTGACTTATTTTTTTTTGTTGCATATTTTTTACAATTTTCAACCGTGATCCACTAAAACCAACAACACCTTCTGCCTTTAACGTTTACATGTCGCCGTGTCTGTGCATTTGTCGGTGTGGTAGCTGGCATGTTTGCGGTTTTGTTTTATTAACAAGGCTAATATATGTAAAGTTAATATTGATTTTCTTTTTGGAAGATATCTTTTTTTTTTTTGCACACATTTACTTTCGATGCAGGTATGCCTTTCATTCCCGTTTGGCTACTTCATGTTATAGGTCAAGGACTTACGAACGTTTGTATATTTGTCTACCCAGCAAGCATTTCTTACCGAATTGGTAAGAACAGTTTATATACGATATATTAAGAGACAAGGACACGACGGGCTGTCCAATGTTCCGTAGACATGTTATAGAGAATTTTTTAATTCTCTATTCGGTTTTGTATTAATATTTCCTAATTTATAGGGTGTTTTTTATAGAATGATAAAAGCTTAAATCATAATTGAACATAGTAATATGTGTTTGATATCAATGAAAATGGTCTTTATTGGATAGAAAATTTTATGACATTAATGTTTAAATATGATTTCGGACATGTGGCTGCCATGGCTGTCGCATACAAGGCGCAATCTGGAACACCAATTCTAACAAATAGTAACATTCTGACCATCATCGTTTTTGAACACACACAGACCAGTGTGCCCATGAAGCATACCCAACAGTAATTTTCTGTGGGTGTGGATGGTGTTTCGACACAAGCTTGTGCATTCTCCTCACTCCAAATGCGGCGACAACACTGTTTATTTACGTACCCATTCAACCGAAAATGGACTTCATCGGAAAATAAAATTCTGAATGGACGAAGTGCACGATAAGTCTGACAAACAGAACCATTATTTTGATTAAAAATTTCCACAATCCGCACGCTAAACAAAAAACAACTATCAACTGTTAAATGTGTCGTCAAATAAAGCAGTGAAGCCAACTTAAAATTATATCACTCTATAAAAAACACCCGATATTATAAATTAAACCAACATCTCTTATGAAAAATAATTTATGTCTTAAAGCTCCTGCCAACTGCCTTCTTTTACAAAAGAAGTGAACAAATTTTACATGTTTTATAGAAAAGAAAACGCCATTAGTTTTCTCAAAATACAAAAATTATTCCAAATTTTTGGATCAACATTTCTTTTATAAAAAAAATGCATTTTAATAAAAGGATTTAATCCTTCCAAATAAAGTTTTCATTATTTACAAAGTTTTCATAAGCTGTAACATGCCAATAATCACACAAACCAAAGAGACTTATTGAATGAAGTTATTAGCTTTTGGCTAATTGACCAGTAGCTTCTTAAATGTAAATAAAAATCGTCTTAGCTTATTTTCATAATACACAAGAACTTTTATTACACTAATAATAATTATTCTTAGTAATTACTTTATTTAATTTAGCTCTACAGACTCGATGTGTTATACAGTTTTTTTTACTGCACCAATATATTATTAATAAATAATAAATAAAAATTAATTTAAACTTTTTTCTGTTTAAAAGACTCATGAAAATTTGTGCTGATTTCTCTCAGATCTCTAAGGAAAGTTTCCGTAATATTTTTTTTAGAATAATATATATCCTGTTTCATATTAACTACTCATATAGAAATGTTTGCTGGGTACATTCTTATGTCTGGACAGATCTTGCAGTGTCAGCCAATGCTATATTTTTAAGGTCTGTGGTTATGGATGAGGGAGGCCATAAAAAATAAGAGCGCATAAAATAGTTTAATGTAACGCAATACTTTAGAAACGTGTTGGCAGATAAGAAAAATTGTTTTACTTTTAGCTTCTTTAGCAGTCGAAGTACGAGTATATTAAAGAATTATGTTATGCAAAATAATAAAACCTTAAAGTTGTTTGAAACATACTGACTGGTTTTATAAAAATCATTGATCACTTTGAATTTTTTCCAGAACACATTGAAAAAAAAAAGAATCAACACGAAATTAAAATTAAATTAAGTTAAAAAAAGCATTTTTACTTTCGCAAAGTACATTTTTAAAAATTAACGTTTCCTTTAACATGTTCATAAAATTCATTTCAATTTCGTATTAAAATTTTATGAATAGGACGGTTAAAGTTTAATTTGCATCTAACAAAACTGTATTACGCGTGTTATTATTTACTATTGTAAAATTGTTGTACTCGTCGCAAAAAGTTAAAGTCGTATATTGTATCAGTTGAGATCCCACACGACATTGCAAAAGCTTCAATAACTTGGTCCGCCGTAAGGAGTATAGCACGACTTCTTAGAGGCCGGGGTTTCCAACGCACTCTTCGGCCACATAATTGTCGATGAATTTTAGTTAAGAAATATAATTTACTTTAAGTTATCCTTTTGTCAGAGTCCCCCCTTATAAAACCACGATATGAGAGAATTTGTCATTTCCAATTTATATTACCCCTGTTTTTCCAACTCCAATCAACAATATTTTAATGAATTTTTTCCTGTCTTAAGCCACTTCTAATATGTTTTCATTTAACTTTGCCAAATTAATGCTAAATAAATTTAATTAATTGTTCAAATAGTTTTGGTGTTAAATTGTTTTTGGTTTTAATTAACAACTCACCATTCCATTAACAGCTGTCATTTCGTATTGATCTGTTTAATTTTGCGCTCAAGTTTTAATAGCAAAAACGTTTTTTATTGTAAATAAAATAAGATCGTAACACGCAAAATGTCAAATAATTATTTCAGCACTTAACACTTGACTGTTGATTTCTATGATTTTTTGTTTTTGCTCACAACAAATTTATATACTGCGCTTTTTGTTTTGTTCAAAAGTCCTGGCTAATAATTAAAAAAATTTTTTTTAAAAGAGTTATTCTGCAGCACTTTAAAAATATATTTATTTTTATATACACGAATTTATTTATTTATTTATTAGTTTGTAGGCAATTCAGTGTTGTATTGTTCACTGTTCGGATTCTGATACGCTACTGTCAATAAAATACGTTGACAAAATCACTTTTATATAAAGCAAAAACAGGTAAATCAGCCAAAATAAAATTATTGTTCACTACGATTGATTTCAATTTCGCGTTTTATTCTGAAGCATCTTCTCTTCGGCATTTATTTAAAAGCAAACAGATAACTACAACAACAACAACATCAACAACAATAAAATTATCATGTTCGTCATCATAATAAAGTCGTTAATACTCACACGTACTTTTCATATTTAACAGAGATGGAATGGTGAGCAAGACTTGATATAAGATCATCTAAATATGCGCATGCGCAAAGTTTAACTAAACTTATACCCCCCCAATTCACAAACGATTGTTAAAGTTAATGAATGTTTTAAGGGATATTTAACCATACAAAATCCATACTTTAAAGCATCTTTAATTTTAATAATCGTTCATGAATAACAGCGATAGAATTTTGTCTCAGTTTTTTCTTCATGTGAATGAAAATTTCACTAAAGACTTTATTCTAAAGGGTGTTTTTTTATAGAGTGATACAAGTTTAAATTATAATAAAATATTGTAATATATTTTTGATATCAATGAAACGGTCTTTATTGGATAGATTTTATAACATTAATGTTTAAATATGATTTCGGCCATGTGGCCGCGACGGCTGATGCGTACCAGGTGCAATCTGGAATACCAATTTTCACAAACAGTAACACTCTGACCATCATCGTTTTTGAAGACATATGGGCCAATGACTCCGCCAGCCCATAAGACGAAAAAAACAGTAATTTTATGTGGGTCTGGATGGTGTTTCGACAAAAGCTTGTTGATTCTCCTCACTCCAAATGTGACAATTCTGTTTGCTTACGTACCCATTCAACCAAAAATGGGCTTCATCCGAAAATAAAATTTTGAATAGACAAAGTGCACGATAAGTTTGACGAACAGAACCATTATTTTGATTAAAAATTTCCACAATTTGCACGCATTGCTCTGGTGTAAGGCGATCCATAATAAAACGCAACTATCAGCTGTTAAATGGGTGGTCAAATAAAGCAGTGATGCCAACTCAAAGTTGTATCACTCTATAAAAAACACCCTATAAATGAAAATTTATCATTCACTGGCGAAGTACAGAAGGAAAAATAGCTACAAGAAAATTCTCTATCTTTTAATCCGTTTTCATCTGTCCTCTTAACACCTTCCACCCCCCTTTTCCTAGTTCCAGCGTAATGCGCTGCATATATAGGGGTCGTCTCCAGAGTGCTGGTTCTACTCATAAAATAGAAGTGACAAAAATGAATTTTCCGTGAAAGTGAGCAGTTGTAACTTGCATTGTTTGGTCACTTATGACTCCGTAATTTATATAAGGAATTTGAAAATATAGTTGATATGAAATATTATTCTTACGGACTTGTTTTTTATATATTGTAGTGGTGAGACAATATCGATAAGCAAGTTTCTTATAAGTATCTATTTCGTTTTAATTGTTGCTGCCATTTCACGTTGGCAAAACTGTATATCAAATAAAAACATCTATAACTATATAATTTCCTAGCAATAAATTCGATAGTCTTAAAACTATCGATGGTGCCATCGATGGTATCCCAGCACTAGTCATTTTCAAATATTTTGTCTGTAATAGTTCTTGAAAATAATGTTTGAGATGATAAAATTTTGTGTGTAGCTTGTATTGAGTATGACGAATTCTACTCACTTATGCTCACGCACATGACCGTGATCTCATCTCTAGAAATTATTGCTGCAGCAAATGTTTTTGGCTTTTCGCTTAGCAAATGTATGAGTGATGGGAATGTACTGATTATCGTGTTACAGGCAGACTTGCTTGGATCCGACGACATTAACAATACCGCTGGTGGCACAAACAATTTAAATACGTACAAACAAACAAGTTTTAATTAAGAATTAAAGGCCCGGTTTGAAACAAATTTTGTATGTGTTCTAAAGCATTTTTTAATATATTTTTTTTTCCACTCCAGTGAAATCAAAACAACTTTTTTCTCAAAAAGATCTCATATTCATCGTCTCTTTTGAAATGAAAAAACCAAAAAAGAAATCAATGCGTTTTCAATTTTAAGGTATTTTATGCTTTAAATAGCTTCTACTTTAAAGTTGTAGTTTCGTTTTTCAAAAATATGTATGTGCAAAAACCTCATTCATTTCAATCATTTCAATGACATTTTTGTTGTTGCTATTTTTCGTAGTACAAATAATATTTGAAAAATATGCGTAAATGCGGTTTTGCTTGCGATGAGCAGCACTTCTAGTCATTTAGATTTATTTGCCAAGTAATTTATTAAAACTTCAATTGAAGCTTTATGTTATAATTTATGTAATTCTGTTAAAGTTATTCTTATTTTTTTTGTGTTTCAGGGTCATTAACAATTTACAAATTGTGTAATAGATTTCTTCTATGAGTGCTGTTCCAGCATAAATGAAAACGAATTTTGATCTTTTAAATTTTATTTTTCTGAGAAATATTTGTTGTGTGATTTTGTGAATCACTATCAGTCGGGTCATTTAAGTGTTCTTCATATTCATCTTATCACTTTTCATGAATAAATTAGCGCTTCATGTTTCCAAGAAAATGAGTACTCAAACCGATTGTGATTAAGAATGATGGCGAGTCAAGCGAAAAATAAAACACAACTGATTAATTATTCTGATTAAAACTATATTTTTTTGGCGTTAGAAGTTGATTAGAAATATTACAGAAGAAGATCAAAGCAGGGTTTAATCGAAAAATATTGAAAACAAGTTTTGGGAATAATAAAAATGTGCGTGAGAAAACAAAAATGTTTTCCGGTATTCTATGTTATTATTCTTTCATATCACTGAATTATTAAGAATTGTTGTTATAATTTTCTTGGAATTTTCAATATTAAATTTCGTGGACGTCATCTTGGAAGGGTTTTCTTTTTCATTTATGATACATGCAGGCCCTTTATAAGATCGACCGAATAATGCCGAGTATGCTGCTCGTTTAGGAGGACATCCTTTGATCTTCAGGAAAATTGAAATTTAAAAAGAAAAATCGGGAAGTTATTGAAAATATCGGGTTCCCATCAGATCTTCCTGACTAGTTCTGAGGTAATTTTGTAAAATCTTTTTTCGTTGGTGTAAGTCCTTCATGGAGTGAAGGATATCCTTTGACCGAATTTCATTCAAATCGATTGGACGGTGTTTAACGCTTCGCTGAATTGACAAGGAATTATTTTGATGCAATCAGCTCCTGAAAATTCAAGCCATACAAAAAACAATTGTAGTCCAGATATGAATGAAAAACTATATTCATAAATGGATGGGTGTTGCACCCTGAATAATTTCAAATAATTTTTCTTAAAAAATATTGAATTTCGTTATGTGAACAACGTCGATAAATTTACGTAAATTTAATTGAGTTTGTGCGATTTCCGATTGTGTAGACTTTTCGCACTTTTACTTCAATTAACACCTTTTTTATTTAAAAAAAATTTTACACTCTAATGAAGTCATTATTCGATCGTATTAAAGTAAAATATTCCATATCTTTTGAAGTTGCATTTTAATATAAATATTTAAATACTTTCAAATAATAATAGCTGCATTAGTGTTTAATTATGATTGTTTTAAAAATAATGAAAATAAGTTTGGCTACCCAGCAAACAGAACCACAAATGATTAATATTAACATGACAATGGTATGCTGGTTCCGCAATGATTTGAGCACCGAATTCAGTCGCTATTTCCTTTTGCTTTAATTATATATTTCTGATAAATGGCCTGTCATCGTGCAAAGTTTTTTCTTCACTGAACTCATTCGCCGATACATATCCTTGCGACAAGTGTTGCACATCGAATTTAAGTCAATTAGTTCGGATTTACACGAGAAAGATTTTACTGCTCAAACTTTTTTCAGTTCCCTTCTGAAGCCGCCTGAATGTTTAACACAGAAAAATCTACTTCGACAAATTTTCATTTTCTTTTGCTTTCCAATTCTTATAAGTTTAACAGTTCGTTTTACTTAGTTTGTATTAAAAGAATTTCGTACTGGTTTCAAGTGAAAAATATTTTATATTATTTTGTGCTGGTTTTATTAAAAACGAGTATTTTTTTGAAATAAACTCAGTATTTTTGTTTAATTTTTAACTTATTACTTTAGAACGAAACAGAGAATGGAAAGAAGTGACAAACGATAATATATACGAAGGGCACAGTTAAACGAACTTTCCGAGTACAAGCAGCTCCGTCCCAAATTTCACTCTCCTCTTCCTAGACTTAGTGAATCAATTAATTAGCAAATGTGCAATTTTTTTATTCAGTTCTCAATTAGTAAAGGGAGTTTTTTGTAGAGTGATACAAATTTAAATCATAATAAAACATACAAACAGTAATTTTCTGTGACTGTAGATGGTGTTTCGACAAAAGCTTATGGACTCTCCTCACTCCAAATGCGAAAATTCTATTTTTTGCGTACCCATTTAACCAAAAATGGGTTTCATCGGAAAATAAAATTTTGAATAGATGAAGTGCATGATGAGTTTGACGAGCAGAACCATTATTTTGATTAAAAATTTCCACAATTTGCACGCGGTGCTTTGATGTAAGTCGATCCCTAATGAAATGTCAAAGCAAACTAAACAAAAAGCAACTATCAGCTGTTAAATGGGTGGTCAAATAAAGCAGTGGTGCCTACTCAAATTTGTATCACTCTATAAAAAACACCCTATATCTAAATTGCGTAATTTATGTTATTCTGTTATATTATGTTCTGAGGGTGCTGTTGACTGAATTAGTAAGACACAAGACTACGTTGCCTTAGGTCACGAGTTCGACTCCGTACTAAGCCATGAAATATGGTGTTGAATCTTGCGATTTGTATTAGTGACAAAGGCATAGCAGTGATCGCTGAATGTTACCGACAACGATTAACACCGTCGTGTACTAAAAGACCAGAATATAGCGCCCGCCTTCATCGGTATCTGCAGCAGAAATATTCACGGGCAAAGTAAAAATGTAAAAATAGGTAATAAAAAAATCGTACCTTTTAATCTGTTTTCATCTATCCGCTTAACACCATCGCCTAATTTCCCGGTTCCAGCGCAATGCACTGCATATGTAGGGGTCTTCTTCAAAGTGCTTGTCCTATTTATAAAAAAGAAAATTGCATAATACTTCAAACTGTACATTTAAATATTTAATTAATGAAACAGTATAAGAATCAAGAATAATAATCTAAAACTACGTTGAATAAATTTCAAAGTTATTAATCAATTGAGTAGAATATTGAATTAATATCTCCATGGGTTTTTAAAAAATGCCTGGACTTATTTATATAAATTGACATGGCAAAACAAAATGTGATTATTATGTAAAATATAATAATTGAAAAAGATATCTCTTATCATGTACGAATTCGCTCCTTATAGGAATAACAAACAGTTATAAAATTCTTAAATGAAAAGCGAATCCACTTGTTTGCTGGGATATAACAATAAATGGTGTTTGTCAGTTAATATGCGTCAGTTATTAGCACCACATTTTTGATTGGCACAATCAAGGAAATTTAAAGGCACATCTCGTATTTTTCCACACACTAATTTCTCAATTACTTTGGGATGTCAAACAGCGTGAAGGTGTGATGTGACTAATAAATTGTTCACACTTAGTGTAACAATTACGTGGAAGATATTATTATTATTATTAATTGTGATATTCGACAAATACGTCAGCAGCTACGGCAGAAATCATTCAAATTCTAATTTATTATATTTTCCTATTAACATAAACAATTCACATGCAGGTTCACATGCAACAGTTCCTTTTTTATGAACAGATCTGCCATGCTGGTATCGAAAAGTAAAATAATTTTTATTAAAAAATGTCACTAAACAAATTTATAATGAAAAAAATATATTTGGGAATTTTTGTTTACCATTAACATTTTAAATATTCTATCCTGCTGTTAAATTTATTATTTAAGAGGCCTTGAAATGTTATTTAACCCTGGGTGGTTACTCTTCATTTCATGGAATCGATAAACAATTTTTAAAAATATTTCTAGTGCAACTATTTTTAAAGTTAAAAATAAACAAGTTTATTTTTAGTTAACTATTTTATTCAAAAATAAAAGAGTTAACTAAAATCCTATAAAAGGATCGAGATCGATCCTATAAAAGGATCGAGAACACTAACTAATTGCATATATAATTTCAGAGTTTTTAAAACAAACTACTTTTTTAGAATTTTTTTCGTTCACGATACCGGCTCGAATGAAGGGGCAAATTATGGCATTCGATACGATTCGAAATTTTAAAAAATTTCCGTATAAGCTCTATTGAAATATTTCGTAGTTTCGTTCGATAACGAGTGCTGTAATTTGTCTCCTGAATTCACAGAAATCAGTTCAGTGAAACCTTTTAGAACGTCATCAGTTTGGTTGAAATCGGTCAAGGCTTTCCAAACTTATAAACGGGTCACATGCTTTTACATACACTCAAAAAAAGAACGCACACATGCACAGATATACACATATACAAAGAAAATATATATATATATATATACATATACATATACAAAAAATAGTGACGGGTTCTCAGAATTAGTTAGGAAAGCCTTTTGAGGACCTCAAAACGTTGAGATCTGATGGGAGCTCGATTTCAGACCAATAATTTTCCGATTTTTTAAAATCTTCAACTTTCGTAGCGGGAAGTGGAAAAATTTTTTAATTCATTTAAACTGTTTTCAGGATAACTTATTTTCTTGTTCTGGAATATCACTCAGCGGATGATCCCCACATTTAAAGTGAATTGCGCCAGAGTCAGATAGATGGGGATAGTGTCAAGAGGACAGATGAAGATATATTCGAAAATAAGGAATCTTTGTTGTAGCTGTTTTTAATTCGCTTGTGAATAATGGCGATCGTTGAGATGATAATAGGACGCGAACAATTCTGACTTTTAGTACTGTGGAGGAATTTTCGTATTTACTTTTGTTAATCCAATTTTAATATATAAAAAATGGAAAATGGTACTCCTCTTGGACTAGGTCAGTATCAAACATGATTATGCATAAAATAGCATACAGTTCTCACAAGATCGTTGTGCTGCACCAACTGAATGCAACAAATTATATTGAGAGAGAAACAATAAACATGACCTTTTAGGCGAATTATTTATAATCAAATTGATTACATTAATATCCAGATGTGCATAACTTATAACGATCAGTGACCCCGAAAACACCTCAAATGTGTTAGTGTAAACCATGCAATTTTAGAAAACATCTTTGGCGTGTTTTTTTGGAAATTAAAAAAGAAATTATCGATTTGCTTGCAATATTTAATACTTTATGCAAATCAATTCGAATGTTAATTGAAATAAATTTAAGTAGAGACTAATTAAAAAATTATCTGATCTTACAGCTGCTTTTTTTTTAAATTAATAAAGGAATAGGACCATTTCAAGGCCGGGTTTTTAAAGCTGTACGATTCTTTAGATTTAAAAAAAGGTTGACGTATTTTCAAAGTAACGGTTTAATTTTAATTATTGCAATTAAATTGGAATTGTATACGAGTACAGTTAAGTATTACCACAGATTTTATTTCTCTTTACAAAAAGTTAATTAAACGAACTTTAAATCAGCCGTTAGGAGGTTAATATCTGGATATATATCTCTTGATATATATCACAATACAGACTGCTTAAATCGGAACAAGGATCCAATTGCCTGAGTCGCCTATTCATTAATACTACTTTCTCTCTCTCTCTCTCTCTCTCTCTCTCTCACACTCTTAAATTGTTACGACAAGACTGAGCTGATCTAAAACTCATGGAATAAAACTTTTTTAAGTAGTTTTATATTTCCATGTAAAATTAAAATACTGTATTATTTCCCTCAAAAAAAAAAAACCCGATTTTATGAGGAGTTTTATTTTCTGTCTCAAATTATATTAATTGAAAATCTTTGAAAATCGGAAAGTTCTTGGTTTTCTTCGTTTTTAAAAAATGGAGTTGTTAACCTAGATCTCCACATTTTGGGATCCTAAAAGGCGTTCTTCTATTTGAGCGAGGCCGTCACTATATTTGTATGTATGTACGTGTGTGTGTGTGTATGTGTAAGTATATGAACCTCTTATAACTTTTGAACTGCTGAACCGATTCAAACCATTATGGTAGCGTTCTAAAGAGCGTTTCTGGACTTAGATCTCCTGTAAATTTCAATTGCAAATTTCAATTCGGATTTGTAAATTTAAAAATATATCACGAAAATTTAGAAAAAAAATATTAATCATCACAGTTAGTGGGGTTTCTTTTTGGAATAACTCTTAAACGGCTCCTGAAACTTAAAAATCACGCCGATCACTTTAAGCCGGGTAAAAATTTGTTGACCCGTACGTGAGATATCGTGAATGAAAAAACTCGAAAAAAACAATTTTTTTCTTGAATACCTCCGTGATAAAAAATTACGATTTATGCAATTGGACTTGGAAGGTCCTGGCATTATTCTGCGTTGGATCTCAATTTATATAAAGTAAGTTTTATTTTCTAATGAGAAAAATAAAACACCTCAAATGAGCTTAAAATAATAATCCTTGAAGGAGTTTTATTTAACAACAACAAAATAAAACTCTTATACTTTTTATTTTTCCATTGAAAAATAACTTTTTGTTTTTAGAGTTCCATCCGACTTTTCATTTTTATATTGAAAAATAACTTTTTGCTTTTATTTATGACCGTGACCTGAAATATATTCATTTTGAACTAAAACTGTTACTGGAGCACTGCAGTACATTTTCAGCACAACTACGCTGAATTTATCATCCCTGATTTAAAAAGGCCTTTTTGATCACAAAACTTCTATATATTTTCTTGCGATTTCCTGTAGGTGCGTAGAATATGTTTTATGAATAATTCAGAACGAAAGTGTTTCTGATATCGTAACTATCACCGTCTGTTCTCCCTAAAATATGTATTCTAACGTTATAAATTATGACATCTAACAGCGTTGCTCTTTGACGCACATAAAAAGTCTTAGAACCGTCAATATTTTTGTTTTGATTATCAAAATAAACGTCCCATAAATATCTCTTAAATCTATTTTAATGATTATCAACAAACAGGATTTATAGATACAGCCTGTTCCACCATGACGAAAGAATTCTTGTTTTCGTACAATTACAAATTCGAAATATTTGCGATTATTTTAAATGCAAATTGCAGGAAAGCCAGAATTTCTTCGGTACCGTGGAAGAGGCGCTTAACCTTTTTTACACGTTTTTACACGTGATAGACTTCATTCCCCCTAAGCAAATATGTGCGCATGTGTGTGTGTGTAATCAGGGCATATAAAAACACACTTTGCAAATTTTGTTTTCTTTCGTTATTTAGACATTCTAAATCTGTATTATGAATACGAGCAGTTCCTTAATGTCAAAAACCTTTTAATTAACAATCTAAATTATTGTGGAACATATATCGTAATAACTAACTTATTTTCTTACGACTGGTTTGTGCTAATTTATTTCTTTTCGAACAAAAGACAACTTCGGGCAAAAAAAAATATATATGAAATAAGAGTAGAAAAAATAAACTGGTGATTTGGCTTAAACGATTCTGAAATTTAATAACTTATCAACAAGTTATTTTACTTTCAATTTGTTTTAAGCGAATAATATTTTGAATTTCATATAAAATGCTCAAAATTAAATAGAGACAATAAAACGTCTATCGATATGATTTCTATTTCTTTAAAAGCTGGTTTTGTATATGAATAAACAATATATTGAAACGAAAATATACTCTTGAATATAAACATCAAACCAGAATAGTTTAATTTAAATCGAATAGAATAAAAACAATAATAATAAGTTTAATGTGAAGAAGAATAAATCAATGATAACACGGGGATCTAATTAACAATACCGGCAGCAGTTTAGTAACGATGCAGTTTGCGTACGCAAATTTCTTAAACACTTTAAATAAATAAAGATAACGAGGCACTGCTCTTGTAGACTCACACGAGCAATCCTAATAGGAGTGTTTTTGGGTTAACAAAAGCACTCCTGGTCTGTTCTGCGGTTCTGGTTACAAAGTTAAGTCGATGTCCAGTTGTCCTTGAAGTATTAATCGTGTCTAGTTTTTACTGAAAAGCGTATTATGAATTTTAGTTTAGTAATAATTTTTTAAGCCAAAAGAAATTTATTACAAATTTTCTTCTATTTTTTTTAGGTTCTTTTTGTTCATTCACTGAGAACTGGTAGAGAGTTGGGGTGAGTACAAATTTTTATTAAATCTACCCTGGTCCTGTCAAGCAGGCTTTAATATAAATGAATATATGAAAAAAATAAATTTTGCTACACCAACCAAGTCTTTTATTAAATAAAATAATATTAAAAGAACCAATGATAATAATAATAACAATAGTAATGATAATAATAATAATAATAATAATAATAATAATAATAATAATAATAATAATAATAATAATAATAATAATAATAATAATAATAATAATAATAATAATAATAATAATTATAATAATTATAATAATAATATAGGGTGTTTTTTATAGAGGGATATAAGTTTAAATCTTTAAAAACATAGTAATATATTTTGATATAAATGAAGCGGTCTTTATTGGGTAGAAAATTTTATGACATTAATGTTTAAATATGATTTCGGCCATGTGGCCACCACGGCTGGCGCTTACAAGGCGCAACCTGGAACGCCAATTTTCACAAACAGTAACATTCTGACCATCATCGTTTTTGAAGACATAAGACCATAAAGCGCACCAAACAGCGGTTTTCTGTGGGTGTGGATGGTGTTTCGACAAAAGCTTGTGGATTCTCCTGACTACAAATGCGACAATTCTGTTTGCTTACGTACCCATTCAACCAAAAATGGGCTTCATCGGAAGATAAAATTTTGAATGGACGAAGTGCACGATAAGTTTGACGAACAGAACCATTATTGGGATTAAAAATTTCCACAATTTGCACGCGTTGCTCTGGTGTAAGTCGATCCATAATAAAATGTCAAAACAAACTAAACAAAAAGCAACTATCAACTGTTAAATGGGTGGCCAAATAAAGCAGTGATGCCAACTCAAAGTTGTATCACTCTATAAAAAACACCCTATATTTCAATTATAATTTTTTCGATTTCTGGTGGCAAAACAATAATTTTTACTTCTTATAACCTTCACTTGTGTATTTTTGTTGCTTGTGTATGTCCAAGTCTTCTTTTGAATTGCGCTTACGCGCGTATACTTAATATTATTAATAATATTACGCATACGTCACATTGTACTCGTACAAAGTTGTTGTTGTGGTGCATGTTCTTATCTTCTCATAATGTGTACACGCTTTCGAAGCACATTAAACTAAAAAAGATATACGATTATTGAGAAAATAGAAATTTTAAAATTAGATTAAAAATTTAAAGAACGAAAATAAAACTAATTTTGTGAGAAAAGTGTTGCCGCTTTGTGCACTATTTGTCATAAATAGAGAGCCCGACGTGGGCGTTTCCTGACATATATTTCGTATTTCGAGCGCCCGTTGCTTTTTTTAACAAATTCAGTTATATTGTGGTTCGTTTTTGTTTTAAGCTGATCTTAAAGTTTTTAGTATCAATAACCAAATATCGGATCACTATTGAGATAATAATTATTATAATTCATTGTTACATATTGAGAATATGATATTTTTTTAAAGTTTCATTTTTATTAGCAATTGAATATTTATACTGACGATCGATTTTCAAAATTGAACCGCCGAAATGAATATCTGCTTCATACAACGGCGAAATAAATTTGCCTATTCTTAGGAGTTATTTCAAGTTTTAAATACTGTGGCCTACTACTGAGCTTCATTATATTCAAAATAAACAACAATACAAAACAAAAACAAAACAGTAGCAGAACACTACTGCCAAAAAAATATTTGCTTTAAGCCATAAACAATAACACGAAATGTTGTTAACAACTTATACAATTAGCAAGCTGCTGGCAAATTGCACGTTTCAATAGTAAAAGCGGGTGAATAAATATTTTTCAAGCAAAGAAACAACAACTTGGTTTGCTTTTAATGTGGTTAAATAAAATTAAGAAGAAAAGAAGCTGCGAACCAAAATATATGTGAAGAAATATTTCCGTTTGTGTATAGACGAGAATATGAGTTCCGATGAATTCCGCAAAAATAAAAATAATAAAACATTTGAAAGGCTTGCGGACTGTGAAGCAAATTAAACTTTCGTTTTTATCGGAATTCAAAAAGGCGTTAAGTGTTACAAAATTTATCTAATAGCTGGCAGACAATTTGTCTGACAGAACGCTGAAAATAGGGATGTAACGATACTCCTTTTTTGCCGATACGATAAACAACTGGAATTATGTTTTATTATATAAATTTGATGTTTAAAAAATTACGAATTTATTAAGAATTTATTGTTAAAATAACAAAAAATAGATGCATTTTTTATAAAATAACAGCGTTAGATATAAGCAGAGCTTAAAATGGTCATTAATAGCGTTTTTGTTTAAGAAAATATTCTTACTAAACGTATTTTGTATGGAACTATTAATTGTTGTATTAAATTTAATTTTGTAGGCTAATTATTTCAATAGTATTTTTGATTTAAAAAGCCATGATAAATATTCCTAAGCTCAAGGGAAAGTCAACAGCAGTTTTATGTATTGAACTTACACAGCAGAGCATAACAGCTGCTTTCGAAAACCACTACACTTGTATCATCAGTCTTCATGTACTACCACTTGTTGAGTGGCTTAATTGAATGTGATAACATTTCATGTTTGCGTCAATTTAGATTATGAAAAAAGATGCGAGAACTGTTGTAAACCCATGGAAACACACTTTTGTTAAGCTCCTGTGTTGCCGCTGGGTTATTTTTTACATGTCCTATTTCCTGAATTTTTTATTCCATGTCTGTTAAGAAAAACTTTTTGGTCTGAAATTTTTTTTTAAATTTCAATTTATTTATATTCTTAAAACAACCCATTATTTAAAAAATAAAAGGAAATGGTTAACATATATTTGGCGTTAAGGACTTTATATGTATAGGGTGTTTTTTATAGAGTGATACAACTTTGAATCAGCATCACTGCTTTATTTGGCCACCCATTTAACAGCTGATAGTTGCTTTTTGTTTAGTTTGCTTTGACATTTTATTTTGGATCGACTTACACCAGAATAACGCGTGCAAATTGTGGAAATATTTAATCAAAATAATGGTTCTGTTCGTCAAACTTATCGTGCACTTCGTCTATTCAAAATTTTATTTTCCGATGAAGCCCATTTTTGGTTGAATGGGTGTGTAAATAAACAGAATTGTCGCATTTGCAGTGAGGAGAATCCACAAGCTTTTGTCGAAACATCATCCACACCCACAGAAAATTACTGTTTGGTGTGCTTCATGGGCTGGCGCAGTCATTGGCCCACATGTCTTCAAAAACGATGATGGTTAGAATGTTACTGTTTGTGAAAATTGGGGTTCCAGATTGCGCCTTGTACGCGCCAGCCGTTGCGGCCACATAGCCGAAATCATATTTAAGCATTAATGGCATAAAATTGTCTATCCAATAAAGACCGTTTCATTGATATCAGAAATATATTACCATGTTTTATTATGATTTAAACTTGTATCACTCTATTAAAACACCCTATACTTATAAATTTGAAAATTATTTTAAAAATAATTTTCATGCAAAAAATTTATATATTTTTATCATAAGGCAGAGTATTTCTCTAGCTTATTCACTGTTTAATATTAAATTAAAAAAAACTATCCAAATAAATTGGGAACAAATAACATTTTACGCTTAACATGAGGTTTATTGTACTGCGTCTGATACTCTTCAATAGAACTGTCCAAGTCAAAGTCTTCAACATTTTGTCGTCTACGGCCGCGTGGAACATTTTGCTTACGATACGTGGGACTGACAGGTGTTATTACCCCATTCTCAATATAGTAAAAGCCACGTGTTAACCTGTTTAATAAAGAGTTTTTTTGAAGCACCGGACGAGGCTGATAATTGATAAACTCAAAGGCAACAGGTGTGGAAATGAATGCCTCCAAATCATTTACAGGCAGAGCAGTTGCTTCCATCATGAGTGCAAAGAGCAGATACAGTGACAGCAGAAAGTGTGTCACAGGAAGCTAAAAAGAGAACAGAAAAAGTACAGTAATAAAATTTGTATTTTTATTTCGGAAACTTGTCTTAGAACGAATCAAAACTCACCATGAAATCCATTGCGAATTGAAAAGTTGAAATCGTTTTATTTATTCAATTAATAATTATGTTTTTGATAATTCATTATACTTTTTTATTGACTTTTAAATATTTCGCAATCTGTATTTCAACTGTATGCAATTCTTTTTTCTAAGAGCTAATATAGCTTATGTTAACTGTTTGAAATTCTGTCTTATTCTGAGCAGAAATTTATATTCAAAAGCAATTTTTATATGAATTCAATTACGCGTAGTTGAAATGTTATAAACAAATAATATTTGATAATATTTTCGCACCAGCCTGCGAAAAATGCAACCACATCTTCTTCTTGATGTTTTTAAAAGTACGACTAATCAAAACCATTTAGAATAATACAATTCAAATTAATGAATGAATCAAATATGTTATTGAATCTTGCCAATATGTTTTGTATTGTGAAATAAGCGTTCAATGAATGAAATGACGTAAATTAGGAATTGCGATCGAAATTAGGGACCGAAAATAACAATTATTCTGGAATTCTCAAAGGAAAAATAAAACAAACATAGAGAAACAAAGAGAGTTAATTGAAGTATCGGATGTTTTTTATGGAGTGATACAATTTTAAATTATAATAAAGCACAGTAATATATTTTTGATATCAACAAGATGGTCTTTGTTGGATGGGAAATTTTATGACATTAATGTTTAAATATGATTTCGGCCATGTGGCCGCCGCGGCTGGCGCGTACAAGGCGCAATCTGGAACACCAATTTTAACAAACAGACCAGTGTGCCCATGAAGCACACCAAACATTGAATTTCTTTGGTTGTGGATAATGTTTCGACAAAAGCTTGTGGATTCTCCTCACTCCAAATGTGACAATTCTGTTTATTTACGCACCCATTAAAAAAAAAAAAATGGGCTTCATCGGAAAACAAAATTTTAAATGGACGAACTGCACGATAAGTTTGACGAACAGAACTATTATTTTGATAAAAAATTTCCACAATTCGAACGCGTTACTCCAGTGTAAGTCGATCCATAATAAAATGTCAAAGCAAACTAAACAAAAAGCAACTTTCAGCTGTTAAATGGGTGGTCAAATAAAGCAGTGATGCAAACTCAAAGTTGTATCACTCTATAAAAAAAACACCCGATACATCATTTTGGTCGTTTTCTATGTTTTCAAAATTTTTGATTTTAAATTTCCTGTTGCAAAAATAATTGTTATTATACGATTTTTATTTATACGTAAAAATTATTAGTCACATTTTGACTTTTTAATGGATTTTGATAAAAATATTTGTAATATTATAATTGGCAGAAATAAATGTTATGTGGTTTTAATAATATGACATATATATCTGACAAAATATGTAATAAAAATCAGACAATAACAATTATGTTCGAACAAATATCATAATATGAAAAATAACTCTGACAAAAAGATATATATATATATATATATATATATATATATATATATAAATCAGATAACAAATTATTGAAACTAAATAATAAAAAGCAAAATATGGAAAACAGAAGTCTTCTAATAACAATTATTAATGCAAAATATTTTTGAATATGACAAATATTTCTGACAAAAATATCATATAATAATTATATTTGAAAAAATATCAGAATATGAAAAATAAATCTTACAAAAAGGATATATATAAATCAGATAACAATTATTTGAAATAAATAATAAAAAGCAGAATATTAAAAAAGCAGTCATCTAATACAAATTATTACTGCAAAACAATTTCATAATATGGTAAATATTTCTGAGAAAAAAAAGTGAATAAAAATCACACAATAATTATATTGGAAAAAAGGAATAAAAATCATAATATGACTAAAACAACTCATATAAAAAGATTATTAAAAAAAAGAAAAAAATATGGAAAATGGTTGACCATAAAGGCCATTCCTTTAACTTCCCCCTAATTTTAAACTTAAAATCGTATCCTGTGCCTCGTTTCTGTAACTGTTACAGAAACGAGGCGCTGGTTTTTGTGTTATTCTTGACCCACTCGAGCTAAAGCAATCACGTAATAAACAATGATTGATGCTGTTTTCGTTTACTATTAACGAATCGCAAATACTGAATGTTCAGATATATAATTTCAGAGTTTAAAAAAATCAAATTTTTAGTCGTTCACGATATCTCATGAAAGGATCAATCGATTTTGAGTGGGTTTATGTTTAGATGTAAAAAGCAAAATCCGATCGGTGAAACTGTTTAAAAGTTATAAAATATATATCTTGACATACATTTTTTGCAATTTTTTTTAATATCTTGAAATCAACTTTTTCGAATTAATTCAAATTCACAGGAAATCTAAGTTCTGAAACGCTGTTCAGATTCGGTTCGGCTGTTTAATATTAGTAAGCGGGTCACCTACTTCCTCACACACACATTCACTTACACGTAAACACAACGAGCCACACACACCCATTTACTCACACAAACTGACACAGTCAAAGGCCCAGGTATTAATTACGGAAGCTTCCAATTACCTCAAAAAGTGGAGATCTGGTGAGAATTAGGTTTTTTCAAAACGGGGTAGAACTTTTTGATTTTTTAATATTTTCAATTTTCTTAGCGGAAAATAAAACCAAGCTTGTATGTTGCGGAAATTAGTTAAATTAATTTATGTTTTAGGGGTTTTATTCAACTCTTTAATTTAAATTGTGTACTAGTTCTTTTTTCCCAAAATCTTTTTAAAAAATTCAAATTGATCAGTTGAGGGGTTTTAGCTAGTTAATTAAATTAATCTGATTTTTATCTCATAACGAAAATTACATAAGCGATAGTACTCAAACTATCAAAGCGAATCAGTACTGATTTCGGGGTCAGGGTGCCTTCTCATCATCGTTGTTTTTAAAATTTTTTTACTTTCAACTGTTTTAATAGTCAGTAGGAATCGCAACAGTTTAACCAATATTTTAACGGAAATTCAATATGAGAAGATCTTTAAGTTAATTTATTGTAAGTAAAATAAAAAGTTTCCTCTGGGTAATTATATTGAAACTCCAATATGAAATAATCTCAAATTTGTTTTTGCTTTCTATATAAAAACTGGCAATAAACGCAGTCATTTTCATACAATTCAACTTACACTTCTTATCTTTTGTTGCTTCTGTGAGAAAGACAAAGACAGTTATATGCTTCTATTTCATTCCTACATAGAGTTTGGGTACGGAGTTGCTTGCACTTGGGCAGCAAAACTTAAAGTATGTGTGAAACTGAATCTACTTTTCGATATTTCCCTATATTATTTTCGTTTATAGTTTTTTTCATAACAACTGATAATTTAGAGATAAAAACATTATAAAACATTTCACCCTATACGAGGACAACCTTTAAAGGTGCTCGAAACAAATACTTTTTTTTTTGCAAGAAAGCTTTAATTTTATATAGACATTATTTTGGGATAATGAAAATTGTAAATAGTCAAACAGTGGCCTGTTTGGAAAGTTCTAACAATAAAATTATTGGCAACAAACTCTAGTGTTATTTAATGCAACAATTTTTCTCAATATATATAATATTTTTATTTATAAATAAATTAACTTAATTTACATGCTCTAATTAAGGTCGTATAATTGTACAAAAGATTATCTCTTTGTTATTTGTGTTTTTAAAATTAATTTATTATTCATCTTCGTTAATTGCTTTTAAAAAACTTTAAATATGTGAAACTGACACCATAAATAATTTTATCTTATTTCTAAATTTATAATTAATTAACTTCAGTTAAATTATTTTAAACGAAATTTCTTATGGGTAAAAACTTATTAATAATTTTTCTTTATATTTGAGTTTCCATATCTGGTTTAACAGATATTTTCAATTTCTCTTATATAAAAATTGAAGAAAATAATTCATCTCTTTTAAACGACTGATCTTCTCAATTAAACAAATATTTTTGGGAACTCTTGTGTACTCGATTGCAATTAAATATGAACACATTGAACTTAAATTAGATCTCATAATACTAAATAATCGAAGCAAATTTCTCAGCAAATATTTAACTAAAGCTCGCCGTATATATAAACTTGTAGTTTTCATGAATAACCGAGCAAGTCCACTAATGCAAATTTTACGTTATTGATGTTGAATTACCATTTCTTAAAGGCCTTGTGATAGACTTCATTATACTGGAAATAATGTGTATCAGCTTTGTTTTAATTTATTAAAATATTGTTTTTAATGTTAATCAGCTGTGCTGATAGCGGAGATCATACTAGTCATATACTGATCATGTAGCCACTTTCGGATTTCCGCGTGAGTGTTTTCAAACAAAGTTTCTAATTTCTTGTAATTCTAAAAAAATAATACAATAAAAATATCGAACCGATTAAAATTTCTTTTGGCTGTCGAACAAAAAAGCCTTAAGACATACGCGGTTATTCATGAAAACCATATAACTGCCACGCCAGTCTATATGCTCTCGTCAATTTGTACTGTCAACTCGGATCCAACAGGACGATTTATTTTTAATTTATTTAAGATTTGGTTATCCAAATAAATTGGGAACAAATAATTTTTTCGGTTTCGTATTTTCAATTTTCTCATTTGAAAAGATATCCTGACGTCTTGCAGCTGTTTTCGATTTTTCATTAACACTTTTATTACCAATCGGTATAATTTCGCCATCTTCGATGTAATAGTAGCCGCGTCTTAGACGATTTAGCAAAGAATCTTTTGGGGCCACTGGACGATTTTGAAAAGCCGCAAAATTATCACTATTGAAATGCCGATCAATATCAAGGGGCGTTGAAATAAAAGTGTCCACATCAGTAAATGGACGAGCGGTAGTTTCAGCGATGTGGGCGAAGAGTACGTAGAAAAGGAGCGCAATGCATGCTATTAAGTGCTGGAAATAAAAAAAGAAAAAAAAGTTTAATAATTTTATTCTGCAGCAGCAAGTTTTCCTCCTCATTAAATTCTTAAATGTCAGAGAAACACTACAAAATTGCGTTCTTATAGTGTTTTTACCCTGACATGGTTGTACTCAATTATGGTTTTAACGTTCAGGCCAACTGTTAAAACCTGGTTTTACCATAAAATATGATATTGTTAGAATCTACTTAAAATCATTTTTTAATTGGTTTTATGAAAGGGCACCATTGTTTTTGCTTGTTTTTGTTTGTGCTAAGTTGAGTGCTGCCAAGTTATATATTAAAGACATCTGATATTGTGTGCAGAATGCACTGAAAAATCTACCACATCTGCATATTGTCTTTCGTAGTTTTCATGATTTTATATGGTGTAACGTGGTTTTGAAGCCTTTATTCGTTTGGCATAAGTATTTCCACAATTTTAAAATATTAATTTGTAAAATAGCAAATAAGTCTTATTTTAAACTGCACTAGAAATTTTTGTATATATTTTATATCAACAAAAACGGCTGCAGTACAGTTTGTGCATTAAGTGTTATAAAATGTAAAATTATATACTACAACAAACACCCCAATTTCTATGAGATATATAATATATTGTGATTAAATTTATTAGACAGTCTGTGTGTTAAAAGCTGAAGTTATTACGTCTGCTATGAGAACGAAAAATCACATAAAACCAGGCTTTAAATTTCAGTGTGAAAATACTTTTTGGCAGTCCTGTTTTACAAGCTTGCTGATGAATAACTGTGAGACAGTTTAGACTCATAAACTTGAAACACGCATTTCCGACGTAAACTTTCACTAGAAAACACTATAAATCAATTTATACAAATCATTTTATGTTCATTCACATGCCAAAATCTCAGTTCACAATTTCGTTTAATAATGACATTCTGTATGGCGTTTAATTGATATATTAAAAAGCCTGAATTAAAAAGAAAATTTATTTGCACTCTTCCCACACTTAATAACTTTTAATTAATGGCGTTTTCTTTTCTGAAAAACGTGTAACATTTTTTCACTTCTTCTCTAGAAAGCAACAGTTTAAAGGAGTTCTTAATTAGAAATAGTTTCTCGTCAAACATGTTGGATTAATTTCTAATAAATTTGCTATTTTCAAATCACAAACTACTGCCACTTTCTATGAAAAAGTGCAAGAAATGTTGCATTATTTTTTAGAAAAATAGCATAAATCTTTTATATCTTTCAAATAATCCTCACCATGAAACCCATTTTTATTGTAACTGCTGCAATATATCCGGCAAATTATTATTAATAGTTTTACAATTTTAAACAATAATTCTTAGTTATCCTTTAGCGATTTAAATAATTTTTTTTAAATGTATTCACGATTTACTTTTTACTCTTAAGATAATATTTTCCGTTAAAAATTACTTGGATCGTGTGTTCTTATCAATTTGAATGTCAACACAAATCTGTTGTTTAATTGATTTTCAAAGAGAGATTTTATAGGAAATCGGTTAAGTCGAAATGGGAAATAAATTATTATATATTTTTTTAACTTTTTCACACCCAAGTGCGAAATAAGCCACAACTGCTACAGAAGTACACAAGTTTGTAAGAAATCAGTTAATGGAATCCAGCCAATAACCTTCTTGACAGAAAACGTTATGAAAATTCTAAGATAATTGATTGTGAATTGAATAAATAATAACAATAACAATAGAACGAATATCTTGGGAAATAAACCGGGTAAAGCTTCATTCATCATTTATTTCTAATAGCCCAATTACTTGAAAGAAACTTGAGTCTTATAGAAAATACACCGGAAAAAATTTTAATAGTTTTGCTCAGAAAGTGGTTGCTTGAAAATAAATATTTTTGGATTTAATAAATGCCGATTTTTTTGATTTTCTTAATATCAAAAAAGTTGTGGTTTAGTTGATATTTCAAAGTAATTTTCATGGAAATGTTTTAAGAACAGAATAGCGCTTTTTCGAAGGCCGCAACTTTGATGTTCATTGTCCTAGACACCAGCATCTTTAAGACCTCATGTTACATTATTTTATTAGAGGTTTTGAAAGGAAAAATATTATTTCTTAAAGAAATTTATTTATTAAAAAAATCAGCATGAAATATTTATAAGTTTTTTGATTAAAACAATTTTTCAAATTTCAAAACTCTAGAGATATTTCGTTTTTCCCATTGAATAAAACTTGTTTATAACTCCAAATATTCCCTTTAATGCGACATCAGAATCTTTTTCTATACGAGATTATGATTATGACATAAAATAGGGACTTTTTAATAGTGATATAAGAACTATATAGACTGAAAGAGAGCCTCTGACCGAATTTCTACCAAATCGAAGAGGGTCCCAGTGTCGGAAATACATTTCGCGAACAACGTTTTTCTTGTATCCCTTCTGTGATCCGAAAAAAATAAAAACTCCTGCATCTCCGAATATGAAGAAAAGTGTGTATCAAAATTTTAAGCGCATATAAAAAAATACCCGATACATATTTCTTTGTTGTATTTATTCACATAAAAGTTTTAATTTCTTGATACAAATGGGCACCGCCCTAATTTCAAACGCATGACAACAAATTTTGGTAAATAGAAATTTCTTTCATTTGTGTAGTAATATTTTCAACAATTGATATTTATTAATATCATCATGCAATTAAATAAATTAATTTCAATTAGCAAAACATTAAAAGCAAGTAAAAAATTAAATAGAAATTCTAAAAAGACAACAAAAGTAAACAAATAGTTAGTTATTAGAAATTTATTTTTAAAATTTGATATGGAAAATTTATTAAAAAATTGTTTTGTGGAATAATTTATTTGCGCATTTGATCATGGCCTCTAATTTAAGAAGATTATAAATTTTATGAAACTACTAATTCAGATTTGAAGGAATTTCTTTCGGCTCAGTTTCTTAAAAAAAGTAACGAAAGTAAAATTAACTATTGGAAAAGGATATCGGCTCAGCCAGGAGTGTATAAATTTGTTTTATATTTTAATGCATATTTATTATCTTCACTTCTTTTTTTAAACAATTTCAGCCGGCCCACAGTGCAAAATTTAGAAAAAAGCATGAGTTTAAAAAATATATTTTAAGACAAATAGTCTTTTTTAATAAAGTGTGTTTTCGAAAAAGCTTCTCCTTTGAAAAGTACTTTTTCATCAGGCTTTTTTCAAAGTATTTTTCCCAAAAAGTACTAAAAGTATTATTTTGTTGCCATAAAGTACCATTTTCAATATGTAAAAGATATAGAAGTATAAAGGTTTTCATATCCCAAATGTTTTTAAAAAATATATTTTTGCAACTTACAAATTCGGACATATAACATGCCCCAATATATCAGTTCCCAAAAGTAACCTCTCCAAATGTATTTTTTTTTTAAGTACTTACATGAAAAAAAGTACCTTTCCCCAAAAGTATTTTCTCGAAAAGGTCCCAAATAAGACTTTCCTTTAAAAAGGAAAAAAAGTACATTTTTTGAAAAGTATTTTATATAAAGGGACCAAATTGATCTTGAAAATACCCCTTTAACGCCAAAGTTGTTATTTAAAGAGGTATTTTTTGAGGACTATTTTCCAAACAGATTCTTTTTCTAAAAAGTACTTTTTTGGAAAACATTTCTTCCGAAAAGTATTTTCCAAAATTTACTTCTACAAAAATAATAATTTACTTTTTCCAAAAACTATTCTTGATATTAAATTCACTTCTTAAAAGTACTTTCTTACAAACGTATATTTTGAAAGCGTACATTTTTCAATAACGTATCTTTCCAAAAAAAAAAATTAATATTTTGCAAAATTCACTTAAAAAATATTATTTAAATTAATTTCATGGGCTAATTATTGAAAAACTGTTTTTGTTTCAATTCAAAGACACATAATACATACTCTAAAGTACAAGGGAAAGCATCAGCCTCAGTTTTATATGTTTAACTTACATAGTAGAGCAGAACAGCTGTTTTCGAAAGCCGCTGCACTTTCATCATCAGTACTCATCAGTATTTTTATTTGCTACCACTTGTTGAATGGTATAGTTGAATGTGATTACAGTTTCTATTTGTAGCAATTTTGTTATGGAAAGTATACGGTAATTTAAAATAGTACTTTTTGCAAAAAGTACCTTTAAAAAAGTGCATCTTTGGCAATAGTACGTATATAAGTGAAAGTATAATTATGGTGACTTCTAAAACATAAGATCATTAATATTATCCATTTTCCCTAAAATCTATTATTAGTGGTTATATAAATCGGAGGGGTGAGGGGGGACATACATATCAAGTATCAGCTCTCCAACTGTACTCAGTTAGTGAGTCATTAACGTTACTATTTTAGATAAATAAGTCTTATTAACTTTTTCCAAAAGCTCTTCGATTTTATTAATGTTTTCAATATTCGTTATGCCATTATCGATAGTCCTATTTTGTCGCCAGGCAAAATGGTTTGTCACATTGCAGAAAACAAAAGACTGAAGAGACAAACACTCTTTTTAATGATCTTTTTTTTTTTTTGTTAATTTCACAGACTTCCAGTCTGCAAAAATAAAATTATTATAATCGAAAAAACATCATTTTCAAATACATTTACATGCACGTAAAAAAAGTAAACAATTTCGTATTTCAGCTTAACAACGCCAATTGATTATTTTCATATTTTTTCCTACCGGTTTTTTAAATTCTCGACACGCAGACTACAAATGAGGTCTAGAAAACTTCCTCATAAGACAACAATAAATCATAAAATGTGTGCTAACACTCAAATATTTATTTAGGTGTGAGAAATCTGTACCAACAATAATAAAAAACGTTTAATAAATTTTGATTTATTAAATAGATAAACAATTTGTTTAATATATTTAATTGTGGAATTTTTCAAATCACTTGATTTATACATTTTTCCCTTCCCCATAGAGTGAATTAAAAATTTTTACGCGTATTCATGTATTTAAACATCATCGGTTGAGTTGTCCAAAAATTAATTATTTGTATCCATGCGAAGCTGATTTCTCAGCCAGCAATTAAATACATTTTGAGAATTAAAATTTTAAATAGTTTTTGTTATTTTTAATTATATAAACGATACTTGCAGGTTTTTGACAGTAGAACAATCTAGCAAATCTTTTCATTGGAGCAAAGAGTGGCCCGTTAAGATTTCTTCACACAGTGATTAATATCAGGTGTTTTTTTATAGAGTGATACAAGTTTAAATCATAATAAAGCATAGAGATATATTTTTGATATCAACAAAACGGTCTTTGTTGGATAGCAAATTTTATGACATTAATGTTTAAATATGATTTCGGCCATGTGGCCGCCACGGCTGGCGCGTACAAGGCGCAATCTGGAACACCAATTTTCACAAACAGTAACATTCTGACCATCATCGTTTTTGAAGACATATGGGCCAATGACTGCGTCAGCTAATAAAGCGCACCAAACAGTAATTTTCTGTGGATGTACTGGTGTTTCGACAAAAGCTTGTGGATTCTCCTCACTCCGAACGCGACAATTCTGTTTATTTACGTACCCATTCAACAAAAAATGGGCTTCATCGGGAAGTAAAATTTTGATGGATGAGTTTGATGAACAGAACCATTATTTTGATTAAAAATTTCAATAATTTGTACGCAATGCTCTGGTGTAAGGCGATCCATAATAAAATGTCAAAACAAACTAAATAAAAAACAACTATCAGCTGTTAAATGGGTGGTCAAACAAAGTAGTGATGCCAACTCAAAGTTGTATCACTCTATAAAAAACACCCTATATATTTTAAAAACAATTTTTCTCTTATGCTTTGCAACATTGATTTATTTATAATAAGGTGATTTCAAAAATAATCAAACGGCAACACGAGGACTTAATACAAGTGTAGCACCATCGGTTTGATACAGTTCTCGTATACTTTTTCATAATAAAATTGGCACAAATTAAAACTGTTATCACATTTAGCTACGATACGATGAACGTACAAATACACATGAGTTTTAATGACGACAGTGTAGCGGCTTTCGAAAACAGCTGCTCTGCTCTGCTGTGTAAGTTGAAGATATAAAACTGATGTTGACTTTCCATTTTATCATGTCTTTCTGAACCAAGAAACAGTGAACTGGGCTACTCTGTCATTTGTATTAAATACAATCAGTCATGAACGCCCTTTTGATTTAGCATTGATTTGGTCCGATCCACAAGTTTATACTTCGGATGAGTGTTATGCGTTCTTAAATTTAGTTTCCGGACTATATGAAACAGTATAAATGAAATCTATGATTTATAAAATAAAAGCGACCTTCCACAACATACTAATTCAGACTCTAATTGGCTGAAATGTTCGGCTATAAAATTTTTAATAATAAAAATAAATAAAACTTACATCTATTACAATAAATCATCACTGACATTGAAAGTTATTTGTCTAATCAAATTAACGTGTAAATAATGAACGAATATGTAAGTAAAAGAATATATTCTTGTAATTTCATTTTCATACTGATTCAATATCTTGGATGGTGATTATTAATAATCGATTATTTTGTTGTAATAAAATGTAAAGATTACCGAATATAACTCCGAAGTATTAAAGTCCACAATATGAACCTGAAGAATGATATATATTTCAAGTTACGAGGAAAAGTAAAGTTCAATTTAAAATATTCAACTTATACAGCGGAGCAAAACAGCTGTTTTCGAAAGCCGCTACTTTTTCATTAACGTCACTCAAGTGTATTTTTATTTATTACCATTCGTCAGGTGTCGCATTAGAATTTTATAACAGTTTCTATTTGTACTTATTTTATTATGAAAAAGAATACGAGAACTGTAATCAAACTTGTGTTAAGTATCCTATTTTTCTTGTCCTATTTTCTGATTTTTTTTTGCATGTTTCTTAAGCCTAACTTCTTTGGATTTGAATTCTCTTAAGCACCTTTGAATGTTTTTACGCTCTTGATTGGATTAGCACAAGTCGTAGCTTTTGCTTGAAGCAGAACAACTGTTTTCGAAAGCCGCTACACTTTCAGATTATAATTATTACAACGTTAAAAAGTTCAAGTCTGAGATTTTGCGAACTAATTTTGTTTTAAGAAATTTGTCTTATTAATTTTTATTAAGTAGAATATTTAGAATATATTTTATAATCATCCAAACGGGCTTAGATCCCTTCAGTGTTCTTTTTTTCTTTTTAATTCCTTTCTTTGGTTCTTCAAGAGCCATCGAATGCTGAGATCAAAAGTGTTTATTATTTTTATGTATTTAGAATTGAATTTGCGTTTTGGTTTTCAATCGACAAAAAGCAACTTAACCTAATATTTTTATTATATAATATATATGAAACAGATATTCTACCGGGAAAGTTGCAATAAAACTGTAGGCAGAGCAATTCGAGGATACTGAAGCGAGAAAATCATACTCAAAAGCATTCGATATCATTACGTGTGCCAAACAGAACAAGTTACAACTCTATTCCACTTCTATAACTATAATAACGTCTTTGATTTTACTTATCTCGATATAAGTGCTAATATTATTATGTCTTAAAAATATGTCCTTGAAGGCTAAAAATATTATTGAAAGTAAAAAAATAACAACTTTTTCATTCAATGAAAAAGACTGAAGTTCGTTAAAACGCAAAAATACTGCATTTATATTCTTGTGATTGCCTCTACTGTATGATTTCAACACGCACACACACACACACATACACAAATTTATATTGACTAGAGCTTAAAAAATTATATGTGGACAGTTAAAGTAGAGAATGTGTCATGTGTTTTTTTCGCAACCAAAACTATATTTTTTCTATCTTTGCTTTTATAATTATCAGTTTATTTATAAACAATTGCGTGCATGTAAAACTATTTAATAATCGTAACGTGACTGAAATCAAGTAGGTGCGAAATTTCATTAATAATATTTTACTTCCAAAACGACATTTCAATAAATCGTAACTGATCTACACTAATTATTGCACTGCAACAAAAAAAATATTTTCGATTACTATAAAAGAATCGAGATTATAAACTGATCATATATAATATCGGAGTGTAAAAAAGTCCTATTTTTTCGTTCACAATATCTCGTGATGGGATATGGATCAAGCCATTTTGACTTGGTGATCGACGTGGTTAAGAGCTATTCGGTCAAGCCGTGCAAAATATATTCTATAGAAGTTTTTTGAATAGTCTTTTTTCCAATTTTTTTAAATATCTTGAAATGTACCAGTGCGAATCGGTTTACAGGAACGCTCTTCAAAAAGCTACCAGTTTGGTTTGATTGACTCCAGCTGTTCACAAGTTATAAGTCAGTCACATACACATACACACACTTATATAGTAACAGGCTCTCATAGTTACTCAGGGAAGCTTCCTGTAACCTAAAAAGTAGGAGATCCGATGAGCACTAGATTTTTTTAAAACGGTGTAAAACCAACAAATTTCTGGATTTTGAAAAATTTTCAATTTTCCTAGCGGGAAGTTAAAAAAAAAACATTTTTATTAAAACCGCTTAGTATTTTCTTAATCTATGATAAAACATGGCAGACACAAAAAGCTTTTTCATTCCTATCGACATCGATAAGATAATCGAAGCTAAATTATTATCAATTGCAATGAGCTTTAACACTTCTCACGTGGTACCAGAGAAGGGAAACCTTAAAAGCAAAATAAAAAAGAGTACAATATGAAGGCAGAGAGAATAATAGAAATAGAGCGGCAAGAATTTGTTTAATTTTTAAACCAGCCATCTCCACATTCAATTAATTAGTATTATTCGTTACTCTCGATAGAAATGAGTTGACGTACGCGTCTCGCTCAGTGGTTTTCAGTTTCTATTTATTTCTGTTCTTTTGTCCCACATACAACTAAATTGTGCTAATTAAATGCATATCTTGAGAAATACTTGCACATAATTAAACATCAACATATTAACTTAAGTCAAAATAAACAAACTAATTTAAAAATATTAATTAAGGCTAAATAAAAACGATGAGAATACGCAAACATTTACTACCACGACGTTTGATCGATTGGCTGTGTTTTCTATTGATCGGTGTCTTTATGCCGCTCATATTTATCTTTGAAATGATCATCGTGCTGCCGGCTTTCCATGAGACGGGTGGTTTTTGGCATACGTTCACATTCTTACTTGCAATGTTTTTGATATTCCAGATCAAAGGGAATTTCGTTGCATGTCTAATGGTTGATACAAGTGTTGATTGTAAGTATATGTGTGCGTGTGTGTGTGTGTTTTGCAAGAAGGGAAGATTTTCAAAACATTTCAAAAATTTCAATAAGTGTAATAATAAATCACAATATATGCACATGGGAGGTGTTTTTATATGCTCATTAATACTTTTTACAAAAACAAAGATATACAGAGCATTCTGTGACTCCTTTTATTGCATTATTTTTCAAAATAATCCATAGCAGCAAAAGTTTATAACAATAATAACATGGTTATTAATAAAGTAGACTTTAGAGTTTTAAAGTTAGCTTTTAAAGTCGACACTCTAGTGATCTATTATAGTCAGATAGACAGATTTTTATAAAAATTAAAAAATTTTTTAATGCAGAGAAAATATTGTGTCGGTTTCTTGCAAAACTTTTCTTAAAATAAAGGAATGTGATATTTTCCCATTGCTTTACATGTACATATTTTCCATCTATCAAACTGATTGTTCATAATAGTGAATAATTAAAAAAACACTTTCTCGCTCTCTTTAAAGACATTCTTCCACCACTTATTTTTTCCAATTTCAGTTAAAACCCTTAAACCTCCACATGACGATAAAAACAAATTGGAGTCCGCAGGATGGCATTTCTGTGAAAAATGTCAGCAGTTGGCACCGCCTCGCAGTTGGCATTGTTCCATTTGCCAAACTTGTATATTAAAACGCGATCATCACTGTCTTTTTGTAGGCTGTTGTGTGGGTCATAAAAATCATCGTTATTTCATGATGTTTGTCGTATATCTGTTTATCGGTGCCACGTACGCGTTTCTCTACAACTCTTTGTATTTGTGGATAGTCAAAGCACATATTTATCGTAATCCGTTTGCCATTCTTAGAATGACTTGTCCACTTTTGATGCTAATCAGTGGTTCCAGATGGCATAATTTGTTCCTAATATATTACAACCTTAACATATTAGCTGTGGTTTATAGTGTAGTTCTTTTAGTTTATCATGGTCCGGGTTTATTTAAAGGTGGAGTTTGTTATGAAAAATCGAAAAATTATCCATATAATATGGGATCGTGGAAGAGAAACTTTGAGAGCGTCTTCGGTGAACGTATGCATTTGGTGTGGCTGTCGCCACTGCTGAAAAGTGAGCTACCAGATGATGGAGTACTTTGGAAGATGACTGAAAAAGGAAAGAATGATGATATAAATAAAAATAAGAAACATAAATTAAAATAAATGAAAAATTGCTCTATTTGTTGGGGGTTAAGTGCTGGCACTTAATTCGCTAATATATCTTATTAACAATAGAAAAAAACTTCTTAGTCTATGCAAAAATTTATAGAAATTGATTGAGAATTATATAATGCCTTAAAAGTTTTCAAAAACATACCGAATTAATATTTTTCAATATATATAAATCTGCTTTGTTTTACTACACAATTTATATAATTGACACAATCAATTAATTCGGTATTTTGATTCCTCAGCAAACGGACAACGCAACAATATTTTGAAATTAAATAATTTTTAAAATTATGAACGGAAAAATTAGCTAATGAAATTGCAAGAGATTTTAGTACAAAAATAGTTTAATTCTTGTGTTCCGAAATTAATTTTGTTTCCGAAGGGAATTCTATATTATGATATGTGAGATGGCGGAATATCTCAAATTAATTATATCACTTGTATTCTATTTATATAAAAACAAATAAAATATGTTTTCAAAATAAACAGCACAATATTGTCCTAGATGAAAGCTCACAAGCATGAAACAAGTATTGACAATAGCTACAAACTTGACAGCACTTTTTATTGTTTATGCACAATTTACTGTTATCTTACTTCTCCTTAATGAATCAACTTCAAAAGGAAGGATATAAAGACAGTTTGTTTTGCGTATACATACACGCACACATAAGCGAATAATTAAACAATCTGAATAACAAAATACAACACAAAGGACCGAAGAACACATCGAAAACATTTAAGAGTTTAAAAATATTTTTTATAAAAATATACTCACAATTGAAACATATTTTATATAGGAAAATTACATTAAGATGATGTTTAAAATTAGATCTTTAAGGGATATACCGCAATCTCCAACTGACGTGGGCTGCTTAATATTTTTGCTTTCGTTTGTGCCTATAAGTTTTGTATTTCAATTGTGCATTGTATTGCCAGCTTTTCACGAACCCGGCAGCATAATGTTTATCCTAACATGGCTGGGTGGTGTTTACATTATTTACAATATCATAGGGAACTATATAGCCTGCATACTAGAGGATCCGAGCATAAGAAGTAAGTCATTGGCATAATTTTTAATATGAAACTAAAACATATACACTTGCTATATTAATACATTTCAAAGGTTTAATGTTGAAAGCTCCACTTGAGCCTCAACTGCGCAAACATTGGCGTTTGTGTACAGTTTGTGAGGTATTGGCACCACCGCGCTCCTGGCATTGTGATACTTGTAAAACGTGCATCTTGAAACGGGACCATCATTGCATTTTCGCCGCAAATTGTATTGGACACCGCAATCAACGTTATTTTCTATTGTTTCTGCTCCATTCACTTATCGGCTGTGCCTACTCGTTTCTCTACAACAATTTTTACTTTTGGTGGCTACACAAGGATGTCTACTGGAATTTACGTACTGCCTTTAAGCTCGTCTTTCCATTTTTAGGCTTCTTTGCTGAGTTCTCATGGATAAACGTGTATCTCTTTGTATACGAAATTAATTCTGTTTTATTCATTTATATTGTCGTGCTTTTATGTTTTCATTTTCCCAATATTTTAAAAGGAGCTACAACGTATGAACGTAGCTATCCACACTACGATTTGGGTTGGAAGAAGAATATTGAAATGATTTTGGGTAAACGTTGGCATTTAGTGTGGTTATCGCCCTTTTTAAATAGTCCTTTGCCTCATGATGGCATACATTGGGAGCAGCTTTTAAAACAGTCAACTAAAAATCGTTAATATACATGAGTGCTTTTGAAAGTTCACAACTATAACTACTTTATAACTTTGTAATTGTACATATCAGTTAAAATAAACTTTAACTTTTTAAATATTACGGCTGATTATTATACTTTCGCTAGTTTCCACATTAAGCAAGCAAAACTGCCAGAAATTGTATTCAAAATCACTCTGTGATTAAAGTTTTTATTAATATTTATTTCCTTAATCGATGCACTCGTAATAAACAAAATAACTTCATCTATGCAAAATATTCTAAATTATATATTATAAACATGAATAATTAAATTATTCTTTTAAAAAACTATCGCCCACCAAAGATTTAATTTTCGATAGATGCACTTCGTTTAAAGTGAAGCCATCATTGATGCGTTTAGCCAAAACTAAGCCATCCATATTGTTTTCAACAGCATACTGCAGACACAGTAATGCTTGTGAAGGTGCTTTATTTTCTATGGAAGCTTCAACGAATTCCATAAGACATGCATCCGAGGGAGTACCAGGGATACGATGCTGATTTTTATCGGTGTACTCGAAAACTTGAACAGCCTTTTCCCAGTTACCGCCACGTACCAAAAGAGCTAGAATATCGCCAATCATTTGGCCGGTAAATGATAATTTCTTTTGCCTACTCTCCGCATCTACGACCTTATTGTAAATATCCAAAGCGACTTTAGCGAATTGTTCGGGCAATAGTTCCTGGTATTTTTTTGTTGTGTCCGGTTTGTTTGATATCATGATTTGTAGGGAACGTATCAGAAGACTTTCACGATTTATATGATCGAATATTACCATGTCAGACCACAAACGGGGCATTAATTCGAATGCACCATTAAGCTCTACCATTTTCAAAATTTCTTCCATAATACCGGGCTCAGGTATATAAATATTAGGCACTAATAAATCGTATACTTCCATAAACTCTTCAACAGTAGAAGTTTGACTTAGTAAAGCAAAGTAATGTCTATAATAAACAGCTTCCTTGTAGGAGTCTCCAATTAGTTCATAATTATTACCCGAGTGCAACAAATCATTGACTTTTTTTGCTAAGGAGCGATCGTGTAAATGGTTTCGACACACATCCATCGCAGTGGCAAAGAAATATGTATCTTTGGGATGTTGTATTTTAAATTCTTTACCATTGACTTCATTTAAAATGTCAACAATGACATGTGACACTGGTCCTCTTTCACGGCAAAAGATTATGAGAACGTAGTAATAAGTTCCTAGGCTGGGACTTATACCCAATTTCTTGAATTCCGATAAAACTTGAAGAGCTGATTTTCGTGCCAATTTAAAGTTACCAAAAGTGCTAATACATTCCAAGAGTGCATTCATAGTACCCAAATTGGGTATCAGCTGTTGCTCTTTCATTTGTTGCAATAGATCCTTGCACAATTCCCAGCGCTGATCAATGTTTTCCTTCAGGAAATTAGCATTGCTTATTATGGAATTGTAAGTATTTGTGTCCAATGGCAGTTGTTTTTCTAATGCTTCATTAAAGAGGGCGTATGCTCGTTCAGCCTAAGGAAATAAAATATTTATTATTTTATTTATTATTTACTTGTGTAAAGAGATAAACTAAAACGATGTCGATGTTATGAATTGACTGTATTAATTAATTGAAGTGTTTGCATACTAATTCTTTTTGTATATAGTCACCTAAACGATTTCAATATAACTTTCAGTCAGAAATACTCGCTAAACCTCTTTAATTAACTGAAAAGGTTCCACTTTTAACATAAAATATAAAAATAAGCTTGGGAAGAATTGTTTGTTCTTAATACCTGATAATATTTAGCCATTCCTCTTATTAGAGCTGCATAAGTACTAGACGTTTTAGGTTCAATTTCGTTAAAAATCTGTTCAGCTAAATCACCATCTTTCCAGGTCTTGCGGTGACGTTGTTGAGCCTCAGTATTTGCTTTAAACCAACGTTCCTCATAGTACTCCTCCGGCAAGGGTTCATCATTATTATAAAATGCTATCAATTCTAAAACGCTTTGATGTTGTTCTGCACTGATTTCCAAACCTTTTTGTTTCATAAGGTTATAAACAAAAACCGCATCTTTTATTTCACTTTGTTTTATTAGCTGATCTAAGGTTTGATTAGTAACCTCAGATTCTTCGGTGAAAACCATTTTCGGAGCAAATGCTTCTATATGAGGTTGGGCTTCCTTATGCTTGAAATGTTTAATAAAACAGTTATTAAAAGAAATAATGTATTTCTTTGATATCTTACTTGAAATAGATCTCTATGTTCTTTTTTAATCCATTGAGCTGCCTTACGTCCGGCTTCTTGCGACATGGCATATGTACGCTTGGTAACATTCGATGTTGGTATCAGATATGGATCATCGTGATATTTGTAGTGCGGTGCTGTTGGATCTCTTTTCACAGTGGCCGACAAAGCCTGTAAAATATCTGTGGGTGATCTATGAATACGTTGTGGAATTACGATTTTTTCTTCTGAGCTGGCCGTGGTGTTTGCATCAACATTTTTGCTAGTTTGTAGCAAACGTGCATTTTTTGACAAATGCTTAAATCGTCTTGCTAAATGCATCATAGTTTTATTTATAAAGTTTTTATTTATGTATCTATTATTAAATAACTTTCTATTTTGTTATAACACAGTTGGAATACGTATAGAAGAAAAGAGTCCGTATGTTATTGCTTTATTTTAAGGTTAGGTACGCTAACAGCTGTTGGTTTTTACTTATACACAATTAGAGATACCGTATTATTACACCGGCTGGATTTCCACCACTTAGCAGAGACAGGAATCCACTAGTACATTTGAATGTGTTGAAAATATATTAATATTAGAACTTGGATTAACATTGTCTTCGTTTGATGAATCTTGATTTTACTCAGTTTTTATTAGGTGTTGAAATTGTAAACACGTCTTCTTAATTAAGTGCGGCATAATGAAACCAATTTTATTTTACGACCAACGCAGTCCACCTGTACGTAGTGTTTTAATGTTACTAAAGATGCTAGAAGCTGATGTAGATTTGAAGTTCATCGATTTGTTTAAGGGTGAACAGTTAAAGCCGAGTTTTAAAGAAGTATTATTGCCTACACAATTTCTTTAACTTGATTTTTCAAAAGACAAGTTTAATTTTCAGATAAATCCAGCCCATACTGTGCCCACTTTTGTGGATAATGACAGTGATATAATTTTAACAGACTCCCATGTAATTTTAATGCACTTGTGTGAGAAGTACCAAAAGGACAATTCAAAATTGTGGCCTAGGGAATACAATGAACGTATTAAAGTCACTAACATTTTGCTGCTGGAGGCTTCCTTAATATTTCGACGTGACAGTGAGCTGATGGTATATAATGTTTGAAAACTGAAACAAGTTTTTATAGTCGTACTGTTTTCGGAAGGAATTTTAATTTTGATCAGAATTTAGTTATTTTTTGGAATGGATTGAAACGTTATAGTTTTTAAGACTATTCTTTGGTCATTATAGAAATCAACAGATTAATATTTTTTAGGAAACGAAACATTTTCTTTTTCAAAAATTAGTTCATATTTAGTGAAAATTAAATTTTTGTTGTAAATTTATTTTATTTCACCGTATAAAAATTTGAAGAGATGTGCTGATTCGGCTGAACAGTTTTCATATATAAATTGTTATATTAACAATTCCTAAGCCTGGTCATCGTATGTACCAAATTTGAAAAATTAGTTTTTAACTGCCATGAACAGTTTTGTAGATATTTTTATTAGTGCTTTTCGTTTATCATTTTGAATATTTTGGTTTTGGTAAAATTTAGCTTAACACCTTTTGGAAATATTTAATTTCGAGTCAACTATAACTTGATATATATTCGGTTTAAACTATTTTTGAAAAATATCTCAAACGAACTATATAAAAGTGTTACCGTTTTATTAACCTGAAGTTGCTAACAAATCTCGAGGTGTTAATAGAGGAATTAAAAAATTTGGTGATCATTAAAATTTTTGTTGATAAGTCCCACTTTAATATTATTAAAGCTATTTTATATACTTCTCTTGCAGTCGGAAATTGTTCGCAAGACATACGCCAACGTTGACTTACCGTATCACCAGCGTAAAATTCAAGAAATTTACGACATGTGTGAAGTTTATTTGAAAAAACAAAAGTATTTCGCCACTGATTATGTAAGTAGTTTTGAATTTTGTGAAAAACAAAGAAATCAGCTAAATTTTATTGAATATATTAATTTATTTGTGAAGAAACCACAGAAAGCAAACAAAAAAGAAAACAAATCAATGATCATGTTTCATTCATTAGCTAACAATTGCTGACTTATCCGCCGTAACCACATTAAGCACCGTTGATCTCATCTTTCCAATTGCTGGCGCACAATGGCCCTCTCTGGCTACCTGGTTGAATTTAATGAAATCAATGCCTGAATATGAAATAAATCAAAAAGGTTTGGAAGAATTAAAAGACATTGTTGAAATATATGGCAAATTTAAATTTCCCATTAGAGAACATGCATAAAATATATTCATGTTAATATATGAAATTGTCAAAAATAAATGTGTTTGTTGTACTTATCTAATGATCCATATAAAAATTGTATTCGGTTTGTGTTTTAAACTATTTGCAGGGACTATGGAAAACCATGATAAATAATTTGTTGGGTTTACAGTTATGGAAAGTAATTTTACTTCTATAAATTTTTTATAAAATATATTTTCAAATAACTGCCGATATCAGGATGTTAAAGGACTTATATATTTCATGTATATACATTTAAAACAACAACAATTCTTAAGGTTTTGTTTTTTTTAATAAAGAAAATAATCTTTCGGCGTTGTGAAAACAAAAAATTTAGTGTTAATCGTCCTAATATTTTCAATCATAAATATTTATTTTTATTATCAGAGCCAGTGTGTTGTATATGTTATTGACTCTAGTCTATATGCTGGGGCCATGCAGATAGGCCCTATTTCACTCAATCGCAATTTTACGGGAAAAGTCAAAAATATATTATAAAAAGTATTTATTTATCATAACAGAAACTGATATTATCAATTCGTTATTTTTCATACTATTGCATTGAAGTGTGTGAAATATATTGGAATCAGTAATAAAATATATTACTAAAATAATCGTTAGGGCCTTTGCAAATGAGCCTTACGATATGTACATGAATGTTTGTAGGTATTTCAGGTTATTCAATTAAGAAATAAAGGGTGTTTTTAATAGAGTGATACAAGTTTAAACCAGAATAAAACATAGTAATATATTTTTGATATCAATGAAATAGTCTTTATTGGATAGAAAATTTTATGACATTCTTGTTTAAATATGATTTCGGCCATGTGGCCGCCACGGCTGGAGCGTACAAGGCGCAATCTGGAATACCAATTTTCACAAAGAGTAACATTCTGACCATCATCGTTTTTGACGACATATGGGCCAATGACTCCGCCACACCATAAAGCGCACCAAACAGTGGTTTTCTGTGGGTGTGGATGGTGTTTCGACAAAAGCTTGTGGATTTTCCCCACTCTAAGTGTGACAATTCTGTTAATTTAAGCACCCATTCAACAAAAAATGGGCTTCATCGGAAAATAAAATTTCGAAGTGCACGATAAGTTTGACGAACAGAACCATTATTTTGATTAACAATTTCCAAAATTTGCACGCGTTGCTCTGGTGTAAGTCGATCCATAATGAAATGTTAAAGCAAACTAAACAAAAAGCAACTATCAGCTGTTAAATGGGTGGCCAAATAAAGCAGTGATGCCAACTCAAAGTTGTATCACTCTATAAAAAACACCCTATACATAGATGCAAACCGTCAAACAGCACACGATGAAACACCAGAGATATAGCACGTGCAAATCTATCATCTTGTTTCTTAATGGTTGTATGCATGTTTGTATAACATAGTCAACATATGATATATTCTCCACAATAAATATATACCAGATGGTGCTGCGAGACTACCTACTATAATTGCACCATGATACAAACCCAACGACATCCTTTATATTTGAGAGCATTGTAAATAAGTTGTCTTTGAAAAAAATGTGTTCTGCTAAATAGTTTCACCAATCGATTATTTATTTACGATTAATTGAAATTATTGTATTCTCTATTCGATTGATTAATCGACTAACATGTTTTTATAACACCAGCAGTCAAATCTGGCACAAATAATTTTAAGCATTTTTCTATTGTTCAAATATATTTTTCCAATTTTCTTTTTGTAACCATAATTTTATATCTCTTGTGAATTATCTAAATTTAACACATAGAAAAATCCCTTGAATTCTACTCAGTGATGGAGTTTGATGATGTTGCGAGTATCGCGACGATGCCAACGTTATATTATGATGCTGTCAGTTCCCATGCCCGCAGCTGTCAAATGCTTGTACAAATTTTAAACATCGATATTGATCTCAAGTCAACGGATTCCATCAACGATATAAATTCAAATGAAACTTACACGTGGGTATGTTGTAAAGAGTTCCCCAAATGGCATCGTTTTCTCTCATATATCTCAACGCATTGCAGATAAATTCTTTTTTCAAGTTGCCAACTCTGGTGGATGGCGGCATAACACTTTGCAACGGACATTCAATACTGATTTATTTGTGCCAGAAATATGACCCACACAATTTATCAGATCTCTGGCCTTGCGATTATGTAACCAGACAGAAACTAACGAGCGTATTTTTTTTCGAGGGTTGCGTTCTGCATCGGTGCTTAAATCATTTAATGGTAAGGAAATATCCTTTATTTTTAAGGGGCATTTGAGTTTTGTGGATTCGGTTGAGAGTTAAGCCGTTCAGTCCGGTTGAAGAATATTAAGCGAAACATTTTCAATCTGGTATTTCAAAATCATGGAGTACTGGTCTCGATTTGTAAGAAGACCTATTTATTGGGCTGTTTTTATTAGATCATCGTATTTGTACAATCACACTATTTAGTCCAGGTTCACACACTTCGTGTTCTTTTCAGTTCCCTTTTAATAAGGCCTTAAATTTCACACAGTGGAATCTGGGACCGAATTGCATTCGATGTTCATTGGAATTTCAATAGAAACATATTTCCGCAATTATTTGCTTCTCAATTTTCAGACTTTTGACTGCTCTTTTCATATTTTATTTAAATGGAGTAATAATTTATTATTGATTCAAAGTGAAATATCTATTTGTGTGAAATAATTCAAGTTTATTCCATAAACTTTTTTTTAAATTGTGCAAAAATTTTCACAGTGGGGCGAAGAATAAAAAGAAATGTCAAATAGCAACCTGCAGCTAACTTCGTGTTTATAGTTGCCAGGCAAAACGAGATTCACAGTACAAGTAGATCCGTAACAAATATCACTCTTCTTCCTTCTCTCTCTCTCTCTCTCTCTCTCTCTCTCTCCATACAAACTCCAAAGATGAGTGTGAACTTAGGAACCACATAGAATTTTATTATCACATTAAAATCTAGTTGATCTTTCCTTCAAGATTCCGATTGCGATCATTTCGAACACACGTTTATTTTTTTATTTAATTAAAAGGTTTCATCTTTGAATGTTCTTAAAAATCGTATGCCCATCTCTTTGGTGAAAACAATTCTGTTAGTTTTGACTATTAATCGAGCTGATTTTATTTTTTTAAATATTTAAAATATTCAAAATAATTACTGAGAAGCCCATATATATTTCACTAGGGTTAATCGTGATCGTAAGTTAATCATAAATTTTTAGAAAAACTAAGAGATATTCACCTCTACCGTGAATACAAAGAGGAGTTTTTGTATCCATGACATTTTTATTTTCCTCGAAGGGAAAAATGCTATCGTGAATGTTTTGTGAACAGTTTTCGCTCTATCAGTGCTGAGTGAATATAAGAATAAAAATGTTTTTTTCAGATATAAAACTTAAAAGGAAAGTTAAAAAATTAACGTTTTAAATATTTCACAAGAAATAAAATGTATTTGAAATCTCTTTTAAGAAAAAATTTTTTAAACTTATTTAAATATTATGAATATTATTTTTATTGAAGTTAATATTGAAGTTAGTAAACGCTTGTTTACTGCACTATTTCAAATTTATGACATGCTCGGGAAATTTATGCACGATTGCAAGTTCAGAAAAAGGTGAAACATTTCAAGGGAGAAACTGTTCATGATGGGAGTGATTATTTGAAACTTCTATTGGATTGAACAAGAAGTTTTCTTCTTTATTATTTCTATCGTCTAAATTTATTTTTAGACGGATATAACTTTGGCCAAATACCCCAATTTCAATGCGGAATATCATAAAGCGGAAGTGTTGAATGTGTACAATTCGCTCAACGCATTTCTAAATGTCAATCCGTTTATGATTGCAAATTATGTGAGTTGAAGCCATGCGAATAGCAAAATTTGAAAATAATATTCAATAATATTTTCTTTCATCTATTTAATGTGAACTTTCCAGCTGACTATAGCCGATATTTCCGTTCTCTCCTCAGTGAGCGCTTTAAGTATTATTTTTCCTATAGACCAGAGGTTTCCAAAACTGTTCGATTGGTTTGAAGGCTTAAAGAAAATGGAATTCTATAATTGTAACGATGAAGGCATTCTAAAGTTGCGGTATATTCTAAGAAAAATTGGAAAGTTTCCATTTCCTTCTCCGTTTGATATGGAATCGAAAAGAATCGCCAAAGGGACGAGTGATGGAAGTGGTAAAACGGAAGAGGAAAAGACCAAAACTAAGAATTTAGAGACTCCAAATCAAACGCATGAAAGTGAAAATAGTGAAGGTAGAGAAAATTTATCTGGTTACGTGGCGACTAATCAAAATGGCAAAACTATACAGAAGTCGGATACGTTTGATCTCGATGACATTCACATCGTACATGAGCCGAAGTGTAATTGTTGTTATTGTGCTGAATCGAAAAGCGAAGCGGTGAAATTTGAAATCTTTACAGAAACTACTGAAATATATAAGAAACCAGAAACAGTTTCACTTTGTAAGTATGAGATGTACATCGTCGGAATGTCTGCTTAATGAAATTTAAGTTTTTTTTTTTAAATCGCTGTTGCATTATATCCGATTCTATCCGATCTATCCGATTGTTCTGTCAGAGTTTTGCCATTTGAGAATAGATTTGAAACTATTTATGCCACGAAATTTGGACTGCTGTTGTCATATAATTTTCTCTTATTTCTAAGAGTTGTCGGAAGTTTGCTCTCACTTCCAGTCTAAGTCAGCATGATCATTAATTTGATTTACGTGTCAATGGCCACTCTGGTGCTGTTCAGGGCCAGCGATTGAAAATATTGTGGACCAAAACTCATACTTTAAAGCCCTCTCATATCACTATTGCAATAAATTAAAATTAAAGTTAAATAATAAATAAAAACTCTGTCCCTGTCTCTCCGTAGTTCCGGCTGAAAGAGTTCCATGACTAAAACGGTACTCATTATTTGTGGAACTTATTTCTAGTTTCTGAATACAACTCTTTAAGGGTCATTTTGACAACTTCATGTTAGTTAAAAGTAGAATTTCTTGGACGTAGAAAAAGCTGGTCTCTATTCCAAAGCATCTCTAACATTCCAAGCAGGATGAACTTGCCTTCCACTATCGTTTTAATAATGAGAAACTTTTTATACGTCCGTTAAAATCCTGCTTTTAAGTAGCCTAAAGTTGAGTAACGACTCTAAAAGTCTCTTTATAACCTTCTTCAAGGTTCCACTTTATATCCAGTAGCCAGTACAGATGACACCTCAAGATATGAAATCAATGGAAGAGTTCCACAACAGCGTGCATGCCTTTGCTGTTGCAGCAAAGAAATGCGCAACAGCAGAGAAAGAGAATTGGCCAAGAGACGTTCGGAAAAAGCTAAAAAGAATAATCTGGAAAGACGATTAGAAAAATCTCATAAAACTGAAAAAGAAACTGATTTGGAAAGTGAAGAGTCAACGGAGGAAGACGACAGCTTCACTGCAACGGACAGTGAAGATAACACAGACGATGATGGTCACGGGGAAGTACAAGAAAAATTTAAACGCAATAAAATATGTGAAAGTCCTGTTAAGCAAAAGAAAAAAGTAGACAAAGACAAACATCACGATAATAATGTAACGGATGTAGATGGAATAACTTCAAACGATATAACGGTTTCAACTGAAACCAACGAAGCAGTCAAAACCGATTCAAGTCAAAATAATGAAAATAAACGCTTGACAAATCAAGAAATTGAAGACAAGATCGCTACCGTTCGGAAATTAAAGAAAATTATAGGTAAATGAAATTAAAGTTTCCCAGATTCAAAACTCGATCACGTGGCATTTTCTAACTAAGAGCTACTGATATTTAAAAAAATTTATATATGGAATATGATTGATATGCTTGCAACTTTCTGCTAATTTTAACAGAAAATCTTTTGAGCTCTTCGAGCTAAAACGCTAGTATTTTAATTTTCAAATCAACCGATTGCAACTTGATAAACGACGATTGATTAGGTTTCGATTACTATAAAAGAATCGGAAACAGTTATATAATTCCGGAGTTTTTAATATATATATATATCCCTTTTTCGATTTTCCCGTTCACGATATCTTACGAACGAATTAACCGATTTTGACCCGGTTTGAGGTGATCGTCGTGGTTTTTAAATTTCAAATACAGTTTGTGGAATCGATTAAGGGAGTGATAGAAAGTTATAAAAAACGCTGAAAGTTTTTTTGAAATGTCTAATTTTAATGAAAAACCTATTGATTCAGGGGGAATATTATGGCATTCGATACAATTAGAAATTTTAAAATATTTCCAAATAAATTGTATTGAAATATTTCGTAATTTCTTCGTTCGATAACGAGTGCTATAATTTGCCCCCTGGTACGTGTTTATTAAATAAAACAGCTTCCTTCAGAATGATTAGACGGCGACATGGAATCCGACGTCATTCGAAACTGTTTAACTCAGTAAAACACTCCTTTGCATTAAAAATTTTTTTATTATCACTTAGTGGTTACACCACCTTTTGGGCAAATACTTGGCAAGTGTGCTCATACTTTGCGAACAATAAATTGTTTCATGGAAATATTTAATCAACAAAATATTTACTCAACTTTTGTTGAATAGCTGATTGAAGAGGATAAAAATTAACTATAAAAAATATTCGCTTGTCCTCTTCTAGAAATGTACGAAAGAGAATTGCAGATGAATAATCAAATAGCCACAGTAGTTTCCGATAATTGTTCAATCGATTCAATAATAAAAACATTTCCACGCTACTGCGGTCCTCCATCAACTTCTCTTCAGCAAAAATATCATCCGTGCAATTGTCACAATAAACTAAAAAAACCAGAGCAAGTTTGTCGCGTTGGCAGCAGGGTAGAGGCTTTAGATTTCGACGAAGTAACGCACATCGTTATGCCACAATTTTTGGTAACAAATTTCGAAAAACTAGAATGTCCTGGTACATCACCAGCCAGCAAAGATGATACTCAAAACAGCGAACGTTTGGAGGCCGGAGGCAATTGCAATCCATGTCCAAAGTATTTGGTCGTTAAGGATTTTTCAATGGCATACGATCAGTTTAAAAATACAAGCAAACAGTTTGATAATAAAATATTGCAGGACATAATCATTTATGTCCTGAATGCGAAGATGGCGTGCAAAAATAAAAATATATGCTGCTGTAAAAAGAAAAAAGCTATTAATTCGAAAATTCCACGCTTAATTTCACAATATCCATTCAGTTTCAATAGTCAAGATTAAAAAAACAAAAAATGGAATCGAACAGAGACGTCCATTACGAGTGCCTAAATGATAGATGTTTAGAAGATCTTGAGCAACGAATTTGAAAAAATTTTCAACACGTAAAATATTATCCACTAACTACTGCTGCTTTCTTAATAATAATTTAAAATAAAATATATATAAATATGCCTATTCTGGAAGTCGATGCTCTTAAATTTTACGAAAAAATAATTTTATCTCTTGAATTGGTGTGAATTTTTAAGATTTTCCATTTTCAAAACCAAATATTTCAAGCATTTTTCACAGAACTGCTATAATGATATCTCCTCACTCTCTCTTTATCTCTCTCTCTCTCTCTTTATCTCTCTCTCTTTCTCTTTATCTTTCTTTTTCTCTCTGTATCTTTCTGTTCGTCATTATCCAATAGAATTGGAACTAATAGGAACTGTTATCACGTTCAAACTGAGTGGTAATAAATAACAATATACAAGAGTACTGATGATGAAAGTGTTGCGGCCTTCGAAAACAGCTGTTCTGCTATGCTGTGTGAATTTCTAAAAACTTATGTTGGCTTTCCCTGGTATTTAGGAATGTTTATAATGTCCTTCTGAATTTTAATCATATTTTGAACATTCAAATTACAAATTAAAAAATAAACAAAAATTATTTGTTTTGTGATTTCAGTTGCGTTCCAGGCATGTTTCTATTCTCTTAATTAATCTTTTCAAATTAAATTTTGTAATTAATATTTATTTCACAAAATAATTTCAAAGGAAAAACAATCAAAAAAGAAAATTCACGTATTTTTTGGCAAAATAAAAAGGGTGTGATTTGCAGAACATCGGAAACGCAAAAGTGTGCTTTCAAAAGCACTGGAGATTTAAAATGACGTGACTTTTCAAAACCGATCTGTGAATTGAGAACTATTTTTTTCTAGTTTGAGTTGCTCTGAGAGCGTCTTTTTAGTTTTTTTTAGAATTACATTTGGAATATATTAATTCGATTCATTAACAGTTCATAGAAAAGTGGTATCGAAATGGTACGCATGAGCAGTTCTTTTTTTCTCTCACTTTGACAGAGAGCAAACTATTTAATTCTAGTGATCATGACCAGTATAACGAGACAGAGTTATCGAATTATTGCATTGTCGGTGGATCTTTGGCAAAGTTTCAAGTAAATCTGATCAATCAAAGTGGATCAAAATTGAGTCTAAGGGAATCGTTTAAAGGCGCACAAAGCCTTGAGCAAAGTTAATGAAAGTAATTTAAAAAAGAGAAAGATATCAAAAAGTGGTAAAAAAAATTAGAAAATTGAATTGTTAAGCCCAATTCATACGAAGAATTTTATGATGTCCGATTTTCTTAAATCTCTTTTGAAATCGCTTCCAAAAATTCTATGCGTTCATCCGATGAATTCGGTTTTCATGTTTATATATTTGTTACAACATTATAATATGAAATTTATTTGTTGGGTGGTTAAGCAATGTCTGTATGCATTTCATTTGGCGCTTTTTACCAAATCGTCAGTAGACTTCAACCACAGTTTTGAAAAGTTTCTCAACTTATTATAATAGTACAATGACAGTATGTCAAATAGTTAATTTATTAAATATAAAAATAGTAATAAATATACCTGTGACAACAATAATAAAAAAAAAATCATGAACACAGACATCAACTCTATATTAAGACGTCATAAAAATCATCGTGTGAATTATGTATAATGGAACTTTTTTAGTTACCTTAAAAAAGTTCTGAGAACTACTATTTTTGTTTTTCAGAAATTCTCACTTGACTTTTAAAAGCTTGTACTTGAGCTACAAGATTTTGTTAATTTTGGAATTAAGTTGAAGTCTTCTGATGATTTAGTAAAAGAAATGTAGGAGTAAACAACGTTAAAAACAGAGAAAATATCTTTTCATTGACTTATAAATATTGTGTGTAGTGAAACGAGTTAAGAATATTTATTAAATAAAATGTAATCAAACGTGCTACTCTGCTTATACTTCTCATATATTCCCTATTTTTTTGCTTAATTAGCAACTAAATAATGAATTTCGCCGTTGTGTGTCACACACAGTCTGTTTGTGAGTGGTTAAATAAACATGTTAATAACGTTATACAACACTTTTGTTTGTTTGTCGAGCCTTCTCTTATCATTTGATCGAGCATGCTAAACAACAACAAATAAGCCTTTTGACATCATTTAATAATGAGTTGTACTGTTGCAAAAGCGTCACTTAGTTTTTTGCAGGATAAACAATTCAACAAGTCCTTTACGCCAAAATGAATATTTACATAAAACAAACAAAAAGGAAATTAATTTGAATTCAGAAATTAAGTAAAAGGCCTGAATGACTGTGGTGTTGTTGGGAAAATTGAAGTGTGGAAACAAAAAAGTGTCATTAACAGTGGTCGGATATTCCTGCAAATAAAATTTAATGACAAGTGTTTTGAAGGAATTCACAAAAAACAAAAATGTGATATTTGAATACGCAACATCAATGGTGCGTTTAGCGTTTCTTAACTTTTCATAATAATTAAAAAAAAAAAACAATGATGAAAAATATAAGTGAATAATAATTGTTCTCAAATGGCACAGTGGGACAGAAGAGAAATATATTAAAAAAGTAAATCAGTCTGTCTTCTCGGCATGACCTGAAAATGTTACATGGACACGAGATAGGAGTTTTTCAGTGTGTGTTCCAAATAACAGCTCTCAAAATTACTCCGCAAAGCTGTCACTTGATATTAAATAGCATGTGATTTTAAAAGCACACGTGTGATTTCACGTAAATCACATCTTTTTTGTATTTTTCGATGTTACTTTCAAGTGTTCAAATGTTTTCTCTATTGGAATTGTTTCGTCCTTAAAATTATTTTCTCTGTTTGAATTCATTTATTCTGCAGCAATTAAAAAAGCTGATAGATTGAAAAAAAAGGTAAAGGTTCCGGAAGGAATTTTTATAGTTGTTGTCGTAATACACTTTTCTTACTGGGAAAAGTTTATTTGTCAAAGTCTTGAGTTTGTTAGGAAGACTATATATATATATATATATATATATATATATATAGATATACAACTTTTTTTTGGGATTTTATTTCTTCTGTATCAATCTAAGCCATTCGCCCGTATTATGAATGACGACGTCGCCGTCACATCTACACGACAGCAAAAAATTATCACTTGTCATTTAATTGTCGACATTTATTAATTATTGTTAATAGCCATGTGACCAAAAGTCAATTTCTGTCGACAAAGACCAGACAAGTGACATTTTTTTGCGTTCGTGTTGATGTGACTTCGATGTTGTTACTCATAATACAGTCGAATGACTCTTTCTTTATTATCCATATTCAATAAAATATTTCTGTTTCATATCGCTTTCGAAGGAAAAGAAGTTTGAAACCTCAACATATCAACAATATATTATTTTTTATTAATATATTTGTTTGAGTTTTGAGGTCCTTGCATTAATATTTTATATTCGATATTTCGCTAACCAGCTTCTTCAGAAAATATATTAAGTGTTAAAAGAAAAAAAAGTTAATCAAATTTGACACAATAATAATATTTTGCTGCAGTAAAAACCTCTTGTCAAAGGAAACATGATATTGTTGAACAACTATTTCGCCATAAACAAAATATCAGTAAATATTATTATTATAACAAAAGTACTGACACTTTGAAACTTTTTTTGTGAATTTCATGGGAAAATAACGCCAAAAGCTTAATATAAAATTTCAAAAGTCTTAAATACTATTCTTATAGAAAACCGCAGCATGTCTAGTCTGATATTTTCTCTTATTCGTGTAAACTGACAACAACTGCTGAATCCTTTTTGTGTTGCTCCTTTTTTAACTTCAATTAAAATGTCGTTTACATGGTCTTGTGTAAGAAAATAATAGTGTGAAACGTACGCAATTCTTCCGTCAGGACTGCGTTAAAGTTTGCTAAAATCGGACGTGCCGTTTACTAACGTCGCATAAAAAATTTTTCTCATTGTGCTGCTGTTAGTCTAGAGCAGCGTAGGAGTAACATGATAACGATGTGACAATAAGTAAACGCCGTGGCAGGTGCTATCAAGGATGCCATGCCAGTGCTGGCAGTTGGGATTTAAGCAGGGACTGTATACAAATAATATAAGAAATATATGAACTTAAAATCTGTTAACGTGAGAGTCGTCGGAGCTCTGTAGTGTCATATGCCAATCGAATCGTACTGGTCTGAAATTTTTGAACCTCTGGTGGTCTCAGAAAATGCTCTCAACTCCCCTTATAACCATTATTTTTCAAAGAAAAAAGATTCATAAATAAAACTTTTTTTAAAAGTATGTTTTATATCAATTGAAAGTGTTACAGATTTTAGTTAAAATGTTATTCAATTCACGCATTTTATTTGCTTTTTTTGTATCATATAAAATTGTTAATAATAAGTTTTCTTGTTTATAATAAATAATTTAAAATTGATTTGTGTCTACATGCCAGCTTTTATTGGCATTTCCCCTAAATTATCGAATGAAATATTTTTGAATAATTAATTGAGAGATTATCTCAAATGCATTTCATTAAATAATTAATTTAGCTTAAATTGTTTATATTATTTTGCTTTACTAAATAATTTTATGGCTGCCCAATAGGATAATAATTGTGTAGAGGTTGTAGAGAAATAAAATAAAATCATATTGAATAGAATTTTTAATGTAATATAAAGACGATTATATATTTGCATAAGTTTCTAAAAATACCACGCCAAATCTTTTGTAATACTCGAAGATTGTGACAAAAATTTATTATAAGCTTAAGGGTTTTGAATGTTTTACAAATTTATTACAACAGCTAATGAACTGCAGATATACGGACATTCTCAAATCTGAGCAAATAAATCGATTAAGAGAACATCTCAAACAAATTTTTGAAATAATTTTTCCAACAAGCCCTTGATTAAAAGGCATTCGTTCCAATGAATTTGAGGAGAGAATACATTTGATGTACAAAATCGGACTGAATTATATTCCATTTAGCTGCAGTTAAGTTTCATTAGCTGGTGTCAGGAATCACAATTTCTAATTCCATAAATTAATATAATTTTCCATGCAATAAATGCTGCACTGATACCTACACCTTTAATTAATCTAAAGCATACCAAAATAATATCAAACATAAAATCCTTTCCTTTTTAATTGTTATTTAAGTAATTCAAAAATATACGCATTTTATTTATCTTACGCTGTCCAAACAATGAAATCAAACTCACGATAAAGTTTGAATTTAATTCTAATTATACAAATTTTAAATAAAACCTCAATTATACAATTTAAATTGCTGAACACATAAATATTTTGATTTAACAAATTAGATAAATATATAGAATAGCAAATATGTTATTATAATCAGGCACAAAGATAAATATTGGCGGTCAGTTGTTTGAATTTATAATTTTAATTAAATTGAGATTTTGACAATTAATATAACAAAGTGAAATTTAAATGGAATATTTTCATTGGCAGTGTGAGTAAATTAAGTTTTTTTTTTTGATACAGTGACTTAATAAAAATAGAAATAAATAAATAAATAATGAATTTATAAAAAGATAAATAAGTAAGCGATAATAAGTAAATACAATATATGAGACTGAAAATGTTGTAGTGGGAATTGTTGTTCGAATTGTCCTGAGCATATAGGGTGTTTCTTATAGAGTGATACAACTTTGAGTTGGCGTAACTGCTTTATTTAACCATCCATTTAACAGCTGATAGTTGCTTTTTGCTTAGTTTGCTTTGACATTTAATTATGGATTGACTTACACCAGAGCTACGTGTGCAAATTGTGGAAATTTTTAATCAAAATAATGGTTCTGTTCGTTCAAACTTATCGTGCACTTCGTCCATTCAAAATTTTAGTTCATCGGAAAACCCCATTTTCGGTTGAATGCGTAGGTAAACAGAATTGTCGCATTTAGAGTGAGGAGATTCCACAAGCTTTTGTCGAAACACCAGGACATCCACAGAAAATTACTGTTTGGTGCGCTTTATGAGCTGGCGGAGTCATTGGCCCATATGTCTTCAAAACTATACTAGTCCTATGACTGGTGTAATTGGGAGAGGTGAAAAAAGTTCTTGAGTCATACGCAACTGGTGAAGAAGTCGATACATCACAAAAATACAACAAACATGTTTAAACATAAGAAAACTTAACATAAGAAAACTTATAGTTCTATAAATGATTTTCATGAAACTGTAACTAGAAGTGGTACCAAACACACCACAATAGGGCAGGTACATAAAGTTTAGGTATAAAAACTGTCACTTAGTAACTTAATTATTTCAATTGACCCTCTCCAATGACATCACCTTGTGAAAGTTTCCAATACCTCTCATATATCCGGTTGCTAGATCTTGGCAGTCAGTCGTGTGATGTGCTTTTCACTCTAAGTAGAGATACAATATTATTTAAAAAGACCTCAATATATATTCTACTACAATTTAAGTGAGAAGAATTATGAAATCTTCAATTAAATATTTGATTAAAATAAATAAATAAATAAATAAATAAATATATATATATATATATATATATATATATATATATTATATATTTAACTAAATAAAAATAAGAATGATATATTACAATGATAAATGTTTAACATCAAACACATTATTTTGAATATATGTCGATGGTTCAAGAATTTATTACATTATCTTATGTCCTATTTTATTCAGTAATTAGTACAAGTATTTCTTAAAGAAATTACACTAGTTCGGCAACATTCGAATGCAACAATACGCTGAAGTTACAGCCAACACTTTTCTAAATTAAAAGTTTCAATTTGATGTTTTTCTTTGTAATGTAAAACTCATTCCTTTGCTTTTAACTGGGAAATAAAAATGGCCTGCAGTTATACTTATATAACATGTATTATGAAAGTCTATGAAATAAAAATAAAAATCTTTTTATCTTCAAATGAAATATAAGAATATAATCAAAAAGCTTTAAGGAAAGAAGCTGCTAAAAGAAACTGACACCTTTTCGCTATTCATCTTTTGCGGAATAAGAAAAATACATTTCAAATTTAAAATGTTTCATCGCTTCACTAAAAGTATTACATTTCTTTAAACTTTTGATGCCCTACATGCGATACCCACAGCTCAATTTGTCATTTCATTTGTAACTCTTAAGAAAATCTAATGCAATCGACTAAATTGTATACGCATGTTATCTTAAAATAGAGTAAAATGCCAAAAATATAGTTCATTAAAACTAAAATTTATATACATGAAATTTTTATCATACATTTGCACTTATGAAATATTTTCCCTAAAAAGCGTAACCACTAAATTTTATTGAAATACCTTTTAATTTAATACAAGTGATCACTGAGTTAAACAGTTTCCAATTGTATTGGTTTCCATGACACTGCCAACAGGAAATTACAAAATAAATCTGTGGCTCGAGCAATACACAAAAATAAAGTTTTTGCAAAATCTTATATAAAAATAAAATAGGGCACAAATGGTCCTTTTCAGTTCGATTTTCCTAAAAACCAATTTTAATTTTTTTTAAAGTAAAAGTTTAAAGTACTTCGAAAATATGTAAAAGTATTTACACTTTAGGAGAAGACAAGAAAATCAACTACACCAACAAACTTTTACGAGTACAGTGTGACGTATGAATAACATTATAAATAATATTAAGTATGAGCGCGGAAGTACAACACAAAAGGAAAACACACAAACAAACTTATAAGTGAAACTAATAACAACTTACTTAAGTCTGAGATTCAAACCATAAAAATTTGACTTGAGTTAAATGTAAAAAAAAAAAATTTAAAATATAATTACCGTCGTACCGGAAACTCTACATCAGTTTAGTATCGATGCAATTCTCGTATGCAATTTTCTCATAAAAATTTTTAGAAATAAAAACTGTTTCCATACTCAACTCAGCCACCTAATCAAGGGTAATAAAGAGTACTGACGAAAAAGTGTAGCGGCTTTCGAAAACAGCGTGGTTCTAATTTACTGTGTTAGTTGCAAACTAAATTCATGTTGTTAAATTAGTTTTTTTTTTTTTTGGGAATCGTCTTTTAAAACTGAATAATTTTAATATCGTACTGTTTCTTTTATATCTTCAAAACTGTATTACAAATTCACTTTGAATTTTTAATAAAAATTTGAATTTTTAATAAAATTAAATCAATTCATGTTGATCTTAAGATTATTATTATATAAGTGTCTTTCGAACACTAACGCTTTGATTATAATTCAAGATAATTCGATTAGAAATTCCTAAAAATTATAAAATATTGGTTACACTTATTTGGTTAAATATTTGATGAGTGTGATTATATCTTTATTGCGTCAAGAAAACTTTGCTCGCAAATACTACTAGAAAATGATTTCTCTGAAAGCTTGTAGATAAAACTTAAAGTGGTCTTATTGCATCCCTTGAGGTACAAGGACCTGTCACAGGATACATCACGTGACTGATTCAAATACCGCAGCCTTACTTGAGGAGTACCGGTAACTTTTATTTGTGTGTTGTTATTTTAGTGAGTCAATTGATATAATTAAGCTGCTCGGTGGCAGGTTATAGACCTCACCCGTATGTACTTTGTACTGTTATGATGTCCTTAGCACCACGCACTGTTACAGTTTCATAAAAATCAGTTAAAGAACTATTTTAGAGTAGACTGTCCATAGAAATTATAAGTCTTCTGATGCTACGTTGGGTGAGGGAACCTCTTATCCTTATAATTTTGTGATATGTCCCCTTTTTCACCAGTTACGACTCAAGAACTTGTTTCACCACTCCCAATTTTATCCAACATAATTAAATAATTCCCGCAGTCATATATCAAGAAAAGACTTTACACTTCAAACTCTCTTAGCTTATGAGATATTTTTCTTCAAGTAAAACAATTATATTTCTTGTTCACTTTCAATAGCATTTTGCGACACAATGACTTTATGTCATATTGAATTTGAAGGGTACAATAGATTTGACATACATACGCAGAAGTCCTACTTGTTTTGTTCTGTTCATTTTCATTTCCATTTACACATTCAACTCCATCTTCTTTATGTTCAAATAAAGTCCATTCGAAAGGTCAAAAGGGCAACAGTTTTCTTGAAAATTTGCCTGAAACAGAATATAAGACGTTCGTACCACAATGAACGATATAATCAAAAGGATAATTGCAATAAGGATATTCTATTGCAATTAAGTATATTTTGCTTCGTTGACTAGATGTTTTGTATTATGGAAATCTTTCCATTTAGTTAAATTTAAAAATAGTTTTATTAATAAACAATAAGACGGTACACTATGAAAAAGTAAAAGAAAAATGTTTTCCTACTCTGATTGTGATAGAGTGAAGGACGAAATACACTCGCAACGGCGTCCTCATCATTTGTGAATTGTTGTTGTAAATCTAAATGGGATATCCTGAAGCAATTTTTTCCCACATCAATTAAAATTTTTGTTTGATTGAGTTATTAAAAGTTCTCTTTCGAAATCAAATGGAAACTTACGGCACTCGATATCGATCGAAATTTTTATTTAAATTGTATTGAAATTTTAATCCAATTTACAATTGATAGAATTGGCAACCAAAGCGAATTTTTAGAAAAACATCAATATAAGGGAAAAAAATACTTTGTAAACTAATTTATCAAAATATTTTATTAACAATTTCTTCTACTGAGAATTAGTTCTTTTAGTGAATATATAAATAAAATGAACAAATACATTTTATGATAAAAAGAAAAGCTTTAAGAAAATCTGTTTTGTTTATTATTAACAAACAATAACCCTTTTTCTTAGAAATTTATCAAGCATAAATTATGGGTTCTTTAGGGGAAAGAAATAAAAATAGAAATTAAATTTATTTTGGCCATAAGCAGTTGTTACTGTTTTCCGCAAAAAAAAATTTTATTTCCTTTTTAATATCCCTTAATTAAGGCGTAACTTTGTTAAGTAAAGAAAAATTGAATTGAAACAAAAGTATTTACAAAAGAACATGTTGTTGGGTAATTTAAACATTTTTTTTCAATACCATTTCAATATCTGTGTGCATGATTGTTCAGCAATAAGTTGCTGTGTATGAGGTCAACTAAAAAAGGACGAAACTGCAGGGGCCGTTACGATTATAAGCGATATGAAAATTATATTTTTAAAACATTCATTTTGTGATTTAAAAAACAAGACATTCATTTTAAACAGCAATTTTTTAAATTTAAAAATAAAAGGTTGGACAGAACTCTTAAAAAGAGTTTTTTTTGGCGTCATAAAACGAAACTCTTTTGAGGAGTTTTATTTGAAAGTGTTTTAAAAAGTTTATATTTTCCATCAGATAACTTATTTTATGGAAATTGAAACCCAAAGGCATTGTAGTCGCAAAAAATAGAAAATAAACAAAGAAAATAAGCATGAATTAAGACGGGAAAATTTAAGTTCTCATAAATAATAAAAGTCTTATTTTTAAGAGAAATGAGAGACTCCTTTTAAAAGAGTTTTTAATGCGGAAAAACAAAAGATTCTTATCTTATGACTGCAAAACAAAATTCACTTTTCAATAGTTTCATTTGAACTTATATATTTTTCAAGATCATCATAGATTCTGAAGGAGCAGTTCAGTTGGTTTCCAACGATTCGAAAATCAAGAGCTTTTGGGTTTAAGACTTTCAGGTAACTGCTACTTACGGCCTCTGGGAAAAAGGGATTAAAGTCGGCCGTTACTAATTCGAAATGTTTTTTGTGAGTCTGTTTTTCAATATATTTTGAGGATGTGAGACTTCATTTAGTCATTTCCAAAAGTCCACTCTTTTCGTTTCTCTTCGTAAGAAGTGCTTTCGAACAACATAATCACACAATTGTATTTTGCTGACATGAATCCACTTTTGCTTTTTATGACTTGAACACACTTTTAGTTGTACGTTTTATGTTTTTGCTGTTGCGGTGTTGGATTATTGTGTTGTGTATAAAAAACACTACCAAGATTTCGTTTTTATATATGTATTTATTTTATGGTTGTTGCCACTTATGATATATTTTGAGTCAAACAACGTTAACACTCAATGACAGCAGCTTGCAAACTTTTAAAATAAATTTTTTATTAAACCGGATATGCCATACACACACACGTACATATTTAGAAATCAACATCAATCAAAATGGAATGTTACAGGCGGTAATAATTTTTCTTATATAAAAATTAAAACAAAAAAATTTAAGTCACGTGTTTAATAAAAACTAGTTTTATTGCGGCAATTGAAATTTCAAAGCCTAAAACATAATTATTTTTGCTGCAATAAATTTAAATCTGCCTAAAAATTTCTAAAAAATATGAAATCAATCACAATTTAAAATAAATTTATATATTTGGGAATTGCTGTCAAACAATTATGATATTTTTCCTAAATCTTACACAAATTTCAAAGTGATCATTGATCTCAGTGGTGTTAATGTAAATCTTTAGGGAACCTTACCCATCTTCACTTCCCGCTAGAAAAATTAAAAATTGAAAAAAATCTTAAAGTTATGGGTTTTACCCCGCTGTGCAAAAATTAAGATCTCATCAAATCTCGAAGTTTTGAGTCGCTAAGCAGCGTTCCTGACTAATTTTGAGAAGGTGTCAGTATGTCTGTACGTAAGTATGACTGTGTGTATGTATGTGTTTATGTATGTCTGTGTGCATGCATATGTGTGTGTAAGTATGTGATCAAACTAAACTGTTAGTGTTGTGAATTTGAAGCGATTCGAAACGGTAGATGTCAAGATATCGCAACAAAAAAACTTAAGCCGTTTTCTTTTCTGGCGAAACGTGTAACATATTTTTCACTTCTTTTCTAAAAATTGTGTCGGTTTGGAGGAGCTTCAAAATGGAAATCACTTTTTGTAACGGCTGTTGGATTAATTGCTAATAAATTCTTCAGTTTTAAATGACATGAAGTTGACATTTTCTACTAAAAAGTGTAAAAAATGTTGCACTATTTTCTAGAAAAGAAAACGGTATTAGAAAAAAAGCATTTTAAAATGTGAGATTTTTTGTTACTTTTAAACGACTTCACCGATCGATTTCATATATGAGGTCAGGGCATTTAAAATCGTGTCGATCACCAACAACCGGGTCAAAATCGGTTATCCAACTCGTGAGATGTGGTGAGCGAAAAAACTCCAAGAGATAGTTTTTTTGAAGAACTCCGAAATTATATATACAAACAGTTAATGTTCTGGATTATTTTACAGTAATCGAAAACCACATCAATCCCCAGTTATCACATGGGAATCGGTTGATTTGAAATTTAAATAATAGTGTTTTAGCTGGAACAACATAAAGGCATAGAACAGCACAAGAACCAGGGTGCGATAGATTTTTCGATTAAAATTGGTAGGAAGTTACAGGGATGGTCAACCGATTTCCATATTTTTTTTACAATAACTAAAGTTATTTTAAATTTTCTTTTAAATGAATAAAGAGTTTAATCAAATATCAAAGTCATAACTCGCTTAATTTTTTATTTTCCTAATTCCTAAATATATTCAATATTTTAAAAAAGAAAAGCATTAATTGAAATATAAAAGCTCTATTTTTTATTCAATAAGATTTTGAGCAAAATATTCCAAATAAGCATAAAATATATTTACAGTGCATATAGAAACCGTATTAATGAAATATATATAAAATATTTTATTATACATCCAAAAGTAAACAACTGGTTGCAGTATAAATTTAAAATTTTAGTTTCGTGTAGGAATCTGCCACCGTATTAACCAAAATCTCAAATCAACTTGTATACAAATTGTTTTAAAAATATCAAAATTTGTTTGTTTATGTGGCAAATTAGGCAACAATTTGTTGTTGTACTCTTGTGTATTCAGCGGCATTATAAGTGGAAAGAATGCAAAAGAGAGAAGAATGAAGGAAATACTTTCAACATGAATTGATTTAATAAAAATAAATTGTTGCTAATTTATTAGCCAAAAATCAAAAATAATTTCGAAATATGAAATTCCAAACAAGTGGAAAGAAATTGTGTTAAATAGCTGGTGGCATTCTTTGAAAATGTTATAAAGGGTGTTTTTTATAGAGTGATACAAGTTTAAATCATAATAAAGTATAGTAGTATATTCTTGATATCAACAAAATGGTCTTTGTTGGATAGAAAATTTTATGACATTAATGTTTAAATATGATTTTGGTCATGTGACCGCCACGGCTGGCGCGTACAAGGCGCAATCTGGAACACCAATTTTCACAAACATTAACATTCTGACCATCATCGTTTTTGAAGACATATGGGCCAATGACTCCGTCAGCCCATAGAGCGCGCCAAACAGTAATTTTCTGTGGATGGGGATGGTGTTTCGACAAAAGCTTTTGGATTCTCCTCACTCCGAATGCGACAATTCTGTTTATTTACGTACCCATTCAACCATGGGCGTCATCAGAAAATAAAATTTTGAATGGACGAAGTGCACGATAAGTTTGACGAATAGAACGATTATTTTGATTAAAAATTTCCACAATTTGCACTCGTTGCTCTGGTGTAAGTTGATCCATAATTAAATGTCAAAGCAAACTAAACAAAAGGCAATTATCAGCTGTTAATTGGGTGATCAAATAAAGCAGTGATGCCAACTCCAAGTTGTATCACTCTATAAAAATACCCTATATGTAAAATTTACAGTCATGATCAGAATAAAACTTTTAGTATGCAGTTGTTTAAATTTAGATTGAAATATTCTAACAATTAGTCACAAACAACAATAAACAAGTAGTTGCGAAATGTTTTTGGACGACGCTATTGGAACTATTAATAACAATTTAAAAACAAATTTAAATCAATACCATGTAAAGTTTTTCTTACAGATATAATATATGATACTGATATGTTGCGCCCTAATATAGTGGATGTTTCATTGAGAAAAAAGATATATTTCTCATATTGTTTCGAAGGCTCCTGGGACTTTTCTTATATTTAAAGCTGAAAAAATAAGCATACTAATGTTGTGTATTGAACGTTACTGTTTTTAATACGGTATTTCTTGCAAAAAGTACTTTTTTGAGAAAGTACTTATTGAGAAGGTACTTTTGAAATAAATAAAAACAATTTGGTAGGTCCTTTTTCAATGAGGACGGCATATCAATCATCGCTCAGCCGTATCGAAAGCAAAGAATTCTCTCTCCATCCTTCTCCAACTGGCACGTTCTATATCATTCCGTAATAAAAGGGTAACCAACTGATTGGCTTTAGAAATGAAATCTTATGCGTAGTCCCATCTTTTGAAGTCTAGATCCACTGAGAATAGGTTTTGGAAAATTCAAATCTAAAAAGCGTAAATAGAGTAAAATCGTATGTCTATATCCCGGCAGCCTAGACACAGAACTCCAAAACCATGCGAATGCTGGTAAGAAATAAATCGAAAAATGTTGGGTTCTTATTTAATACGATTTTAAGGGGTTAAAAAGTATTGGTACCATTTTGATACCAGACATATTCTAAGCTTTTGATTAAAGCAGAGAGAAAAGAATCTCGAATATATATTGACATTTTTTAACATCAATAACTATAAGGGCTAAAATCGTGCCTATATTCGGTACTTTTTTTTGTTAGTGTTTAAGTACATATTTGCATGCATTTAAAAATATTTTGGCTTCCTTCAAGTCAGTAGGTGAGATAATAAAATGTGTGCTTTTTGCGATAGCGTCAAAAAAGTACCAAAGAGTACTTAATTGAAAATATAATATCTAGAAATAGGACAAATTTACGGACTTCTTAAAGAAAAGATGACTTAAAAAATAAAAAAAATTCTTTAGAGGAGGGTTTTTTTACTTGAAAATTGTTTTAAAAAAAGTACAGGGACTAAATTACTGCATTTAATACCGATCAATATAATTCATGTATAATATTTAATCAATATCAGGTGCCGGAATTTGCCTCTAGTTTTCAAAAGGTATTTTTTCAGAAATTTAATATAAGCCAGGAGCAACAAAATTTTGTTCTTAAAGGAAGTAAGTACATTTTGAAAAGGTACTTAATTGAAAATCTTATTTGTAAAACTTACTTACAAGAAGAACACATTTAAATAGCTTTTTGTCAAGAGTGTCTTTTGGAATATAAATTTTTGTAACAGTACTTTTTAAAAAGAGTTCTTTTCGGAAAAAAGTATTTATAGAAAGAATACTTTCTGAAAAAGTACTTTTGGGAGAAGACACTTCTTGCTGTATAAAAAGAAGAAATTATTGTTCCCTTAGGTCAAGGGGCAGTAGAATCAAAACAAATATGTATCAAAATAAATCTGCGAATAAGTTGACTCGCGATGAATAAGAGTTTTCATTAACGCCCGCTGATATAGTAGAGGCTAATTGTTGCGATATAATTAAACAGTTCAAAAGTACTGGCATTTGGAGCTCAAAAAGCCTTTTAATAATAAAATATTTCCCTCTTTTTATTGCTTGAAATATTACGAAATAATTTGTTTCAGCTTATAATTAATTGCATCCCTTTATCTGCAGTGTAATTACCAACATAATTGGCCATTTGCATATTATGGTGATTTATTCGACTCTAATTAAGGTTAAGTTTAATCATGATGCTTAAATAATTTGTATGAAAGAAGGCAAGAAAAAACATGGAATTATAACTTTTAAATTGTCTTCTTCGTAGCAAATTTTCTAGTCTAATTTTATTATTTAACATATTTGGCTGTTCAGTCTGTCCGTGTTGGCAAGTACGTGACATTGTAAAATATTTTATTTTAGTATTTTGATTTTAAGTGTGTGTGTGTGTGCGTTCAAGTTGATTTTTGTGTTTATGCTAAAAATAAAATAGTTTGTTTCTTTATAGGCAATTTAGCGAAACAACTTAAATAAGTGTGCGCAACTTCAGCCCCACGACAATCTGCCCACTCAATCCCATGGAATTATCTAGAAATATAATTTTGTTCTTATACTCCATAAAAATATTGGCTGAATTGTGAGCGCTCTTTTTAAAAAACAAAAGAGCAAGATTGGCTAATTAGATTTGAAATGATATGAGTCATTTTATCAATTAGAATTGTTAGGGAGGATATAAAATTTATTTACAGGCAGCTCCCATGTGACGTAGAAACTACGTCTTAAGAATATTTTGTCTTATGCAAAACGCATTACAAATCTCAAAACGAAGAGATTATTTAAAAAATGTTTAAGAAATTTTAAAATTGAAACCATTTTAAAGAGTTACTGCATGTTTGCCGATGTCGTTCGATTAGGGAAATAACTTGTAAAACAAAACGAATTTAAAATAAATTCACAGATTGGGCAACGCTGCACTCAGTTTCGATAATTATTGAAAATCTTTCAAGCGCAGAAATGATACAGACTGATAGACAACATATCCGACAAAATTAATCTGTCAGTGTCAAAATACCATTATGATTTAACACAATTATAGCAGTTGCATTATTCAGCATATTAACGTCTATAGATCTGTATGTGTGTAGATACAATCACGCCTTCATATGTAAAATAATTCAAGTTTGTGTATTTACTTATACGTAAATATACATAAACCAATTCCATGCACAAACATCCTTTTACTGTTGGCCTTTTGTTTCAACTCAATTGTCCGAGAATAATAAATATTTCACAAAACAAATATTCGATTAATAATTTATATGTGCTCTCTTCATTACTGTTTTCAATACAAAATAAATAGGAAAGAAAATAAGAAAATGTGGAATAATGCAAGGAAAATGAGTTATAAAATATTTTAAATATCATATACAAGAAACAACGTTCTATATAAAATATTTTACGCTCGTATTTTCACTCCATATCCTCTGATTATATCAAATAGATTTTCGATTAATAATTTAAATGTGCATGCAGCACAATTATTTACAATAAAAAATAAACAGAAAAGGGCTTAAAAATATGTCGAATGATAGCAGATAATAATTAAAATATGATAAATATCCCAGATGAGAATTATCTTTCAGTTACCGTTTAAGTTTTAATTAAATAAGAGTTCTTAAAGAAAATCCACCGTTTGCTTGATACAATAGAACACTTTTTATTCAGATCCGTTTGCAAAATATTTAATTATTAATATAAAAATCTAATTTTTTTATTTTTTGTTTGTTTATCTTTTCTAAAAATTTTATTGTTTAATTTTCTCACATGCATTCACCTCTTTTGCAAAATATTTATTTTTGGCTTCTTATCACATATTCTGATGTGGCTGTGAAATGTATAGGATTATCTCAACTGCCACTTATTATGAATATATATTTTTTATTTATCTCTTTAAAAAAGATACATCAAACAGGTACACTTAAGGCGAATTCTAAGCAAAAAACACAAACGCACAAACGGACAAAGGAATTATCACTGTAAAAAAAAGATACATTTTGTTGCCAAAAAAAAAAAAAGTTGTTATACTGATAATCTATTTTCTACGCTCTTTCACACTTCTTGTCAAAGGAAATTTTTTAATATTGACAATTTTCTTTAAAGCTAAAAACGTAAATGGTAGGATTATTAAAAAAAAAAACACATAAGACATTAAACACAATAACGACAGCAGACTACATATTACAATATATATGAGAATGATTATTTCTACAACTATAGGCAACGCGGCTACTGGTTGTTGACCCTGCTGTTTTTGCGGTTGTAGTCAAATTAAACCGATTTCCATTTTGGTGAGCAGTGTTGCCAGTATAATATAAATAAATGGAATTATGTTAAACTTGAAAATATATTGTTTTATTATCAAAAGAAAATAACAAACTATATTTCCAAGCTAATGAAATGATTTCTTGTCAGACATTGTGGACTTTAAATATATTTTATTAGAATAACACTATCTAAGAGTATAATATATATAAAAACGGCTACACTGGCATATGAAGAGAATTCTGCTATAAACAACAACAAACACATGGTTATTGATTTGGTGGTGTCGTTCTAAAAATAATTAAGTAGCTGACTACGAAGCAACGGTTGTAGCCAACGGCTTTTGTGGTCGGTGTTCGTGTAGCCCGCTGTCGTTATTGTGTTTAATGCTTTCATAATTATAATTATAATAACAATAATGATCATGCCACAATTACCAGGTAACTAGTTCAGCTGGCTAAAATTTACCGCAGGTAAACTTTTCAAATGTATTGTTATTTCGTTCTGAAAGTTTGCTTTCCAAAAAACAAATAACAAGAAAAAATTTGGTTTAGAATGTGTAAAACAAGAAATTCGGAAAATAGGACATAAAGAAAATAATCAAACGGCAACACTGGAACTTAACAAAAGTGCGATACAGTACCTTTTTTCATAACAAAATTGGTACAAATAAAAACTGTCAAATACAATATCTAACAAGTGGTAGCAAATAAAAATACGGATGGGTGCTGTTAATGAAATTGTAGCGGCTTTCGAAAACAGCTGTTCTGCTGTTGAGAGCTTGTGCTTTTTAAAAACTTCTCGAACAACTCGACCATAAAATTAAATATAAAATACAGAATAACGTTAACAATCTTTCGTGTTTTTTCTGCAACTAATATGCCTAATTTTAGTTGTTGTTGTTGTAGAACTGGTGTTATCTGATAAAATTAATGGCACCATTTTTACAAGAAATATCGTAACAACATGATGGAAGATATTGTACATCAAATGCGGGCCTTTCAATTGAAATGTACATCGGAAGTGTACGATAGATGTTTGGCTTATTTTCACATACATTTGCTAATGTTCGTTATGCAAGTGTTCTCTGTTTATTTAAAACAGCACTAAAATATAAAAATAAAATTCCACATGACGATCATGTTCTATTTTTATAAATTTAACAATAAATCGTGGGTATACAGAAAATCCCGATCATTTGCTCGCTTGGTGAACGTCTTTTCCACCTGTTCAATATTTTCTATTTATAAATTTTGATTAAATCACAAAAATTTAACACTTTTTTCAATATTAACGCTGTCACAGAGCGTCAATTAATGGCCATTATCGTACATAAGCGGCTGACATTGAGTGGGAATGTTTGGGTGTGACACAAAACAGCTTAACAACCAACAACTCCCTTGCGTGTCTAGCAAATTGAAATGGATTTTGTAAATAAATTTGTTTTAAATATATTGAAAATTATTATGTGTGGTTTTATTTGTTATATCTTTAACTTTATGTGTTTGTTTATGTTTGGAAATTTTGAAAATCAAAAAATATAATAAATGATACATAATATTTCATGTCTTAAAATATCCAATTATTTTGTGATGAGTAATTTTTTTTAAACAATTATTTTGACAAACATTTTTTCTTGTAATTTTCTGGTATGTTTCCATAGATTGTGATTTTAAAGAATTTTTTTTACTCAAAATATGATGTTATTTTGTGACCTTGACTTCTTGTTCTGCATCATAATTTTCGTTTTTGCAGCAGAACTGCTTGAAAGTATTTTGATGGCATAAATCATTTTAGTTGTCTCACAAATACCAGAATATGTAAAAGAACCCATTAAGACATCAGCTAAAATTGTTTATTAATGCTTTTACCAAAATAATTAGGGTGGTGCAATTGCTTGATTATTTAAACATTTAGATTGATTAGAATTTGTTAAATGGCTTATTTGATTAGTCAAACAACCTATTAATTAATTTATATATAAATTTATTTAAATTAAAATTGATTAACATTTTTCTTAACAGAGCAAATAGAGGTTTAGATAATTTTTAATAAAATTGTCAAACTGCGACAGGGAAATTGTGCCCGTCTCGATCGTTTGAAGCGCGTTAATAGCAACGCTAATCAAGTTGGGACAAGCACAGAGATGACTGTATTAGTAGTTTGGAATCGATCTGTTGAACAAGTTTCGCAAAATTCAAAAGTCAATATATCTGAATTATGGCTTAAAGATTCATAAAATAATATTGTAAATGGTTGACCCTAAAGGCCATCCCTGTAACTTCCTACTAATTTAAATTGAAAATCTATCACAACCTGGTTTTTGTGTTGTTCTATGCTTTTGAACTCTTCCAGATATTATTTTCATTTTCAAATCAATCGATTCCCACGTAGTAAGCAGTGATTGATGTAGTTTTTGGTTACTATAAAAGAAACGAAAACAATCATATTTTGAAGTTCATCAATATGATGTCAAAGCTCTTCCAAAAACTCCTTTTTAGCCAGCTCACGAACGGATCAACCGATTTTAGTCCGGTTTATAGTGAAAAGAGCTGATTAACTGAAAAGAGCTGATTAATTCGATCGTTGCAGCCGTTAAAAAGTTATTCCAAAAAGTGATTTATTTAGAATTTTTTTAATATTGTGAAATCTATCGATTTGAATCATTCAGGAACACTCTTCAGAACATTATCGGTACGTTTTGACTCCTACACACAATTACTTACAGACTTAGTGATGGGCTCTCAGAAATAGTATGACCTTAAAACATGGAGATCTGATTAGAACTTGATTCTTTTCAAAACGGGCTAAGAACAATAACTTCCTAATATTTGAAAATTTTTGATTTTCTTAGTGCCTGAATTTTGAGAATGGAAGACCAGTCCGTATGTGGAACAAACTACCTGCAGAAGTTGTCCCTGTCACTTTCAATTTGAGAAGGTTTAAATCGAATTTCCCGAAACCTATTTTCCCAGTTCCAGCGCAATGCATTCCATTTGTAGAGATCCTGTTCATAAAAACAAAGAAAAGAAGAAACCAACAGTCATCTTATTTGTACAAAAGCTTTCAATTTTGTCAAAAGCGTGCCTATTCCTTTAGCAAACGCAGTTTGTTTACTTTTATTCTTGAAGTTGACGGACGTCGCTCAACTCTTTTAACTCAAGTTGGACGATTCAGTGGCATTTTAGACGATTGATTGGCTAGACTTCTGATCAATCAATGACATAGTTTTTTTTTAATGCTGTTACTAAGTCAAAAGAAGCTGCAGTGGCACTAAATCTAGCAGAAATTTAAGCCGAGAGCACACTATGGATTTTCGCGACATCGAGTTCGTGCTGTCACTTGCAACTTTACACTTTAAAACATACTGCCGCACAGCGAAGTACACGAAATTGACAGATGATGCTACGACGACATGAAATGCCATGGAGTGCCCTCTAGTTTAGGTAATTGATAAGCTCCGGCATGATTACGGAAATATATTATCAATAAAAATAGTTCGACGAAAATATTTCCTGAAAAATAAGTTCCCATTCTGTATTTTTTATAAAAAATAATAATAATAATTATAATACAAAAACAAGCCCGATGATAAATTCGGGTCCATCCTGTATAAAATAGCTGAATACAAATTTCTTAAATTATTTTATTAAGAGTTTTCAAAAAACTTCTTTTCGATTGGGGGTTAGTGTGCCGAATATTCTCTAAAATTTTATATCTCAAAGAGCAGTCACTAAGTCTAGATATCATGCAGAAAAACATTTCAAGGTCACAAAATAACATCATATTCTGAATAATAAAATAAAATAATTGTTCTAAAATCTTTGGAATCATACCAGAACATTGAAACAAAGAAACGGCGCTGCTCAAAAATGTTTGTCAAAATAATTGTTTAAAAAATATTGTACATCAGCTTTAACACAAAAATAATTGGATATTTTATGACATGAAATATTATGCATCATTTATTATATTTTTATAATTTTAAAAATTTCCAAACATAAACAAACACATCAAGTTAAAGATATAATATACACAACTAATATTTATTTATTTCTTGTTATTTTTTTAATTCAAATGTATTCATTAACTTTTAATGTCTACAACAAGACTGTGCATGAGTTGGCATGGTTGGATAGAGTTATTTTCTCCAAATGACTTGAAGGCTGGGAGCCAAGTGTTTGAATTGAAGACACTTAACTGCGGAAATCATAAGAAGCAAAACTTGGAGTGTATTCTGAGTGGCTGCTTTATTCTGCCTGGTATTCTGGCCATGATCCCACCACGAACAAATTAAGGCTCGTTGGACACGATTACTTTTAGCTTAGTGTCTATAACTTTACATATAAAATTTCATGATATTTTGTGTATTTCCTTTTCTTCCATTAGTTTTTCTTTGTTTATTTGCTAGTTGAACAAAATATTTCCGTGGTCTTACTCACCAGAAACTTACATCTAACAAATCAAATTCGCTTGTCAATTTTGGTTTGTAAACTTTTGACTAATTGGAAATTTGACTATTTTGAAGACTATTTGTTTGATGTTTTAGTTTAACAAATCTGTTGAGGGTTATTTGAAAAAAAAAAATATTCCACTTATAGTTAACGATTGATCAGTGGAAATTTTCATCGTGAGGCTAACAAAAATTGACTGATAATAAACAGGAATTCTTTTGACTGCATCATAAGAAAATCTAATTTATTTTCATAATATTCTTTGATTCAAATGAATTATTATTGTTGTTGCAACATCAATTTGATAAATAATTTAATAAATTGTTTTCATATTTTTGTTTTAAGAGCAAAAAAAAAAAAAATTAGAAAACACTTCAATTCATGCCATGAACTATTGGGAAGCACTTTTCCTCAAGTGCGAAAATAGATAAAATCGTGTACATTTTGAATGAGTGGTCGGGCGGTATGTAGTGCGTCTTAAAACTATAATTAGAAATGAACAGTCATCTTTGCCAAAAAGAAATAAGTACAACAAAAACATGTTTTCCTTATGTTTTTGGATTTAATGATGAAAATTTTAAATTTTAAATTCTAAAGACTGTGAAAACAAATAAAAAATGTGTGGGCGTACTTTTGGCTCTATTCGTTTATTTTAAAATTCTGCTCTTGAGTGAGATTTTCAATTTCGATATTTTTGGAAATTTTCCGTTAGCAATTTTTGGTAATGTTGCGTATCTAAGAGAGCGAGAGAGAGAGAGAGAGTGTGCGAGAGTTTAAAGGAATTGAGTGTTTTTTTTCTCATCATTTTGGTATGGGTGGGTGATGCGTAAAAATAACGTCGATAGCACATGAAAATGAAGGCGTTTATAAACTCTGACATCAGCGAGGATCAGTATCAGTCTAATTTGGATTTTTAACAAGTCAACTTTTCCAAACAAGCAAACTACAACATCCAAAATGTCTCTTGAACGTGCTATTAAGGCTAAGGTGAATATTAATTAAGTGAAGAAAAGGAATAAGAAAAATTAAAATAAAGTGGATTTAAAATTAAAGGAAAAATAGATTCGCAATAAACTAAAAAATAAACGGAATAATTAAAAAAAAAATTAAAAAAGCAAAGAAAAAAATTGTGAGAAATATTTTTGAAGAACTTTAATTATCCAGAAGTGGATGAGTGCCAAGATTGTGAATGTTCAATATTTTATAAAATGAAAAAATTAATATGTATCAATTAATAATCCAAATCTAAAAATTGTAATCCAACAAACTAATACACGCTTTTTAAAGTCGTACTCAATTGAAAAATATATTTTATTAGAACTCTCTGTCCACATAAAACCAGAGGGAAATTAGAATACGAAAATATGAAACATGGGCGTTGGCCGAATTTTCTGTCCCCACTAAATATTTTGCTTATTGTTGCAAAAATTTAGACAGATTCTTAACTCAATTTTATTTATTTATTTTTCATAAAAGAATTTTTTTAAATTATATAAGAAAAAATAGAGAAACTATTGCGATTAAGGCCGGTTTATAACTTCTAAACAAGAGCCACAGGAAGCCCATCAAATTTGTGTGGAAACTTATTAAATTTTAAGTTTAATATCAATATTTTTTGCTACTTAAGTTTCATTGTTGAAGTGTACTCACGGGTACACTGCTATTTTGTGTTCTTTTCTAAGAAATAATGTTACATTTCTTACATTTTTTAATAAAAAAATGGCAACATTATTTATGTCCTTCAAAAATACAGAATTTATTACAAATTAATCCCACAACTCTTACGAAAAATTGTTTCTGTCTTAAAACTTCTCCAAACTGCCACTTTTAAGAAGAGAACATAAAAAAATTTATATGTTTTCCAGAAAAGAAAGCCCCATAAAAATGCGGATGACAATTTAAAAAAAATTTATGTCAAATAGTAAAAACATCAAATTAAAACCCTTAAGAGTTACCAAAAATGTATAAAAAATTGTATATGAAACTATGAAAATAAAAATATTTTCTAGATCGCTGGCAAGCGCAACCCCGAGATGGACAAAGAAGCCCAAGAATGGATTGAAACCATTTTGGGTGAGAAGTTCCCCGGCGGTGTTGACTACGATGAACATCTCAAGGACGGTCAAGTTTTGTGCAAATTGATCAACACTTTGGCACCCAACTCCGTACCCAAGATCAACTCTTCTGGCGGCCAATTCAAGATGATGGAGAACATTAACAATTTCCAAAAAGCTTTGAAAGCTTACGGTGTACCTGATCTGGATGTTTTCCAAACTGTAGATTTGTGGGAAAAGAAAGATATCGCCCAAGTCACCAACACCATTTTTGCTTTGGGTCGTGCTGTAAGTTGAAAAAAAAGGAAGGAAACAAGTCCCGCATAAAAACTAATTTTTATTCTTTAAAAAAATAGTGCTACAAACATCCCGAATTCAAAGGTCCCTTCTTGGGCCCCAAGCCCGCTGATGAGTGCAAACGTGATTTCACCGAAGAACAATTGAAAGCCGGCCAAACTGTTATTGGCTTGCAAGCCGGTACCAACAAGGGTGCCACCCAGGCTGGTCAAAACATGGGTGCTGGCCGCAAAATCTTGCTCGGCAAGTAAATGTTTAAGCTATGGAACATCATTTTGTACGGCCTTTAGTTTAAGTTAAAAATTCCTTTAAACACATACACAAACACACACTCTCTCATTTTATTAGAAACACAAACAACACAACTACCAAAAAAAAAAGAAAAAAATACACAAAATTTATTAGATGCAAATTGTATTTTTTTTTTTATTAAAAAAGGAAAAAAGTTAAAAGAACAATGTTTTTACATTTTATTCTTTAAAGTAAACATAAGTTTATGTTTAGGCTAATTTTATATATAAAAACTCATGTGAAAGTAGTTTAAATAATAGAAAAAAGAAACGCGTTTCAAATAAAAAAAGATTCACGCATGAACTGATCATAAAAATAAGTGTTTGATTTGATTTGTTGCGTTTATCAAATATATCAAGTGTGATGGAAGAAATAATACGAGAAGTGGAACACTAGATAAAAAAGAACATTTTAAATAAATTATATTAAAAGTGTTTTTAGTTCTGAAAGTCTTGATAAATATTTCAAAGCACTAGAATAAGTCGACATCACTTTTAAATATTAAACTTGCACAGCAGAGCTGAACAGCTGTTTAAGAAAGCCACTACAATTACATAATAAGTGCTGTTAAAAAATTGTCGAACAATTTTCCTATTAAAAACGATTTTAATATCAATTTATAGTTCGATGTAAAATACTTACAGAGAAAGAACATTGTTAAGGGGTATAGACACCATCAACTTACTTGATAAACAGGGTTGGCTGTCCATCTATCGGCTCAAATTTGAACTACCGGTTATTGAGGATCTGGCAATACTTTTGCCATTCTTTTCTGTCACAAAATTCAGTACTAAAGTTGTAAAAATTATCATAAAAAATTTAAAAAAAAGTGAACGAAGGTTTACTACTCTCAAAATATTTTGCGAAATTCTTGATATAATAAAAGTATCAAAAAGTATTGTCCTTTAACTGTGTCATTAATATCCTTGCGGTTTTTGACAAAACTGTTACTCTACTTGAAAATGAGCATTTTAGTTAAAGGCAATTTCCGCAGTTATAAAAAAATATTAAAACTAATTAAAAATTTAAATTGAAAATCTTTACATCCGTAATGATACTTGACGCATGTTTCGTACACTGGCCAATGGCCCAAACTATCGTAAACAGTCGAATTTCGCTAAAAAAAAAGATTTCCGAAGATACTGTCGCTTAAACTTCTTTTTTATAGTGCTCATGGCTGGATATTCTTACCCAAGTGTGCAACTGATCCGGGGTCTTTGGCTTCTAGTTCAGCCAAAAGAACTTTAGGCAACTGGATTGTAATTAAAAAAAAAAAAAAATAAAAATATATATATATATATATATATATATATATATATATATAAATTAAGAAGACTAAAAAGTATAAATTAAGAAAAGCGAACTAAAAATTAAAAACAAAAAATCAAAATAAGTTGTGAAAAAGGGTTGGGCGGTCCATATATAAAAAAGGTGCACCAAGCGCCCACGCTATTTTCGCAATAAAATTGTTTAAATTTTATTTAAAAATATATATTTAACATTTTATTTTGATTTTATTTAAAAGCGTGTTATTTTTTAATTTTTTGCTATCTTATTTTAAATTTCTTCGATTTATATTTTATTTACTTTATTCGAATGTTCCTCGAAAGCGTGTAAAAATACTTCCACCTTATGAGTAGATAAGAAAATGAACCACACCAACAATCTTTTACGAGAACAATGTGACATACGATTAATATTATTAATAATTGGATGCAAACTTAAAAGTGAAGTTAATAAAAAGCGCATGAAATATAATATAATTAATAAATAGTTTACAACTAAATTGTGGACTAGCTTTTATTTTAAAATATGTGTCTGCATTATTTTTTGGAGAATCAATTGCCAAATTTTTAGTCTGTGGTAGTCACGGCTGGTGTATACACGATATCATACGGATCCCGCAATTGGCGTCCCCCGCATTGGGATATCTGGCCAGGTCACTTGCACCAATCTCTGATATATCTAAGCGACCGATAAGTTAATAACTGCCTTAAAACTTGCGTCCCCAGAGATAAAAAACTGCAAATTCCCAAAGAATAAGGGACACATTCTCCTTGCTGCTTTCTTCACTACAAGTGCCAAAGAACTCATTATAGGACAGACCTGTCTTTGCATGTCTGACCAGTATCTTTTCCATCACTAATGCGATGAGATACGTTTCGGTTATTTTAATTTCGTTTTGTACACGAAGACTTAATTTCCATACAAAGCAGGTCGAGGATAGAAGTCAATTTGAAACGAAATAATAAAAATATATATTTTATTATGTATTCATTTAACAAGGTATTCGTGTATACACACACACATACTCACTTGCGTATATATTGTTTTTTAATTTTAATTTCAATTCTTGGGGCATAAATTTCAGTAAATTAAAAACACAATAAACAAAATCACACACATACGCAGTCATAATTTGTATAAATTGTTTTGCGAGAACTGAAATTAACGATGCTTTTTCGTTAAGTGTATCAAATCCAAATTATTTACGTTACCCCAACGAAATTAGTCATGTGTCGTTTTATGTCTTAACGCGGATTTTAATAAAATTTTATGGAAATAAAATAAACTTTTGGCAAATTTTAATTAAAAATTAATTTTAAAAACCCAATAATTAAAATAAAGCCAAATAACTGTCTGGCTCACGATGTCTTTCGTTTAATTATATTAAAAACATAATTCTAAATTGTTGTTTTTGCTTTGAATGTATTTATGCAACAGCACAATATTATTTGCATTCATTCTTGATTTCGTTTGGAAAAAAGCCACTTGGCTAATGTGGCTGGCGCTGCTTTATAATTCTTCAAATAGTTTTTTTTTAAATATTATTTGGAAATTCCTTAATATGTTATAACATATTTTATTAGTTTAAATATTTAAGAAATATTCTTATATATTTTGATGGAGTAGCGGTGTTTTTGTTGTTTGGCCTTTGCTCGATTAGAAATGCTCTGCTTTGAAGCTTTCCATGATTTGCAAACTAAACATGTTGACGTATTCGATATTTTAATTAAATAGAAATATTTTTGCTTATTAGCTGAGGCTGTAATTGAGAAAAATTTTAAAAATTTTATAGCAAATATTTTCTAATGAGGCTTCAAATGTCAAGCAGTTCCATCAGTGAAAGTCACCTGACGCAAAAGACTACTATTAAAGCTGAGAAGGTTGCGTGTCCTGCGAAAATCCAGTAAAAGCTACCGATATAAGAATATTCGAATTTGCATTCGAATTGTCGAATATTCGGTAATTTTTAGATTTTCGCATTCGTATTCGTATTCACCAGGCTGGCGAATAGCTTTTAAATATTTTATTAGAAAAAAAAAATGTGCAATAAATGTATAAACGGCTTAAGGAAATTTTAATAAAATAACACCAGCCAATAAGGTTTTTGACTGGAGCAACCAAATATTTTTGCTGAAGTAATTTGGTGCGCTAAACTCGAATCTGTAATTGGGTTTTCTCTATCACGTCAGGTTTTCGAAATATAAAAAATGCTTTTATTAGTTTTTTCCATAAAAAATCAACAGTTGATTTCAAAATCATTGCGTGATGTGGACGTCGTTTGTATTTCGTTGATTCGGTCCCACGTATTGGAGTACAGCAATAGTCTCCCAGCATGCTTTTGTTCCAAAATTTCTCTCAATACCTATTAAATCCTGACAGTATTGCCAGCATGCGATAAAAACGAACTAGACATGATAGCCCAACTTTTTTTACTAGATTCGAATTCAGCGCACCCAGACTAGTGAAAAAACATGCTTCGTTTGTCAACATTTCTTGGACAGTGTAATATAAAAAATTAATAAAATACAAGTTTTTAAATTTGTCATGTATCGTTGATATTCATCTGCTACAGAAATTTGTGATTTAGCCCTTTGAAATCCTCGCAACTTTGTAAAGTTTTATTTCATACAAAATTGGTCACAATTGGGCAGGCATAGATGGTGCCCCCAACAAACACATCTCCAAGTTTTGCATATAATATTCGTATTCGCTTTTGTATTTGTGAATATCAACAGTCTATATTTGGCGCACCAGTATTACGAGCACGTGGATCACATAAAAATGTCCACGCTTGGAATTAGAAACTTGCACTAATTCCAATCACACGCAACTAATTTTTATATTTTAATCTGTTCAACGATGTCGCAGTCAATTGAACGATCGCAAAAATATAATATATAAAAAGAAAAACGGAATTTTAAAAATTACAAAATAGCCTACGACATTATAAAACAGGCAGTAAAAATTAAAATAAAAAACATTTAATAAATTTCAAATTTTATTTGGATTCCGAACATGAAAATGTGTCATAACAAAAATTGTTTTGAAATGTGTCATACGAAATGTTTACTAAAACAAGTTAAAGTGTTTTGTGTGTTTAAGCAAATATTTTTTAAAATATTCTTTCTAAATGTGTGCGTGTATTTATTAATTTTGCAGGTGTACTTTTACCTGTTGTTTCAAGGTCAATGTTTCACATAAAACTGCTGAAAATTTTACAACTAATTAAATTTAGTTTTAAGAATCATTACAAACAAACACAAAAGATATTTGGCAGTTGGCCAAGTAATACTCATGGAACATTTGCAATTATTTATTATGAAATAAAATGTTGAAAATTTTCATTTTTATTATAATAAACTGCGAGAAATGAAATTAAAATTGTTAAAGATTCGTTAATACCCAAATATTGTCACTAAAAAGCTTAAGACCAGAAGAAAAATATTATTCTGCAGTCACCAGTAAATGTTTATGGCAATTTGGTGTAATTTGAAAATATAATAATTGCAACAATTAATAGTTTAATTAATTTTTCCTATTTTAACAAAGAGGCGAAACTATTTTATGTAGGCAAAATCTTTGTTCAAAATATATTCATTAATAAAAGTAAACGTGGCCTCTATTGCAAGTGATCTTGTTGTTGCTAAAAGTTAGTTAATTCAACTGTTCCACTTTAAAAAAAAAGAAAGAAGTTTTAAAATATTTCTTCTCCTCTATTATCAATGACGATATCGATGTCACTTTCAGACGGTACCAAAATAATTCTCACTTGTGCACTTTTTATCGGGGGGAATTATTCTGCAATTATTTGTCAATGTCACTCCAAGACAATAACAAAAATAAAACTCTTCTGTGATCCGTTTCTTCAACAATTAATAATTTCCAACAGGCTCTTTCTGTCCTCCTGATCTTAGAAATTAGTCACAGGCTGCCGGAAGTAACTAATTGTGCAGGTAAGTGTCCTGCTTTTGATATTGTCGTGACGTGACATTGACAAATAGTTATAGAATACTATGGAATTTTTATATATTAAAATTAATATAGGGCGTTTTTATAGAGTGATACAACCTTGAGTTGGCATCACTGCTTTTTTTGACCGCCCATTTAACAGTTGATGAAGCCCATTTTTGGTTCAATGGGTACGTAAATAAATAGATTAGTCGCATTTGGAGGGAGGAGAATGCACAAGCTTTTGTCGAAACACAGAAAATTACTGTTTGGTACGCTTTATGGGCTGGCGAAGTCATTGGCCCATATGTCTTCAAAAACGATGATGGTCAGAATGTTACTGTTTGTGAAAATTGGTGTTCCAGATTGCACCGTGTACGCGCCAGCCGTGGCGGTCACATGGCCGAATTCATATTGAACCATTAATGTCATAAAATTTTCTATCTATAGAACGTTTTATTGATATCAAATATAATTACTATGTTTTATTACGATTTCAACTTGTATCACTCTATAAAAAACACCCGATATTTTTTGAAAAAAAATTTTGGAGTTTTTTTTGGTGTTTCTAGTGTATAAATTAATAACTCTTCTCTATGGACTTGGATGCAGCAAAACTCTGTCAGATGTGGCCAATTGTTGAATAAAAGAAGCATAAAACTATTACACTTTGGGTATTGTCGTGACTTGACGTTGTCAAATAGTTACAGAATAAGAAGAAACGAAGGATATCTCATATATTGAAATTGACAAATAGTTATAGAATACTACGGAATTTTTTAAATTATTGAAATAAATATAATTTTAAAATAATTTTGGGTCTTTAGGCGTCTATCGTCATTAAATTGGCAGCATGGGACAGCATCTTTTCGGTAAACATTTTTGCAGTACCAGGACTATTTATGTCGTAGTCAAGCTGGTGTTAAGGAAAGCCCTTTGGAATGTATGTAATAATTAAATAATAAAAAAAATCATTTCAAAGAAAATATACTTAAATAATTTTTATTAGGACTTAAATAATTTTATAGTTAAAAAGAAAAGTTCTCGGCCCTACAACTTCATGTTGTGCAATTTTCCTCTAACAAAACAATTTTATCATTTAATTCTTGAACAGCTGCTCTCAACTCTTCATTTGTCACCCTTAATTTATTTGTTCGTTCCACTGTACGATCGTAGTCTTCCATAAGCGCTGGCTTAGACAGCAGACCACTCCGGTTACTCAGATTATTTATTTCCTGTCGGCAACGATTCCGTTCGATCTTTAGCTTCGTAATATATTCACGCCACCTTCTCTTCTCTTGCAGTAACTCTTCATAATGATGCTTCTGTGCTAAAACAACACTCCGCATCATTTTTTGTTTCTCTTCACCTCATTATTGGAGTGATCGTGGAGTCTTTTAAGAACCGTATTTTGCTCTGAAAAATGTATACAATAGTTTCAGTTGAATGAAATTTTAATTGGAATAAGTAATAATAGATTTTTTTTCTCATATCAGAATGGGGCCGTTTTTGGTTTGATGTGCGGCATATCTTATATATAAATACGCCACATATATTTGTGGTACGTATTTTTGTATTTTATTATGCAGATATTTGAATTATTTGTGTGTGATTTGAAAGCTATTTTTGTGCAGAATTGCAAAGTTTAATTAATTTATTTAACAGAGAAAAAACCGTAACAAAATAATTCTGGTTTAAAATAACTCTGATAGGCACACTTCAACTTTTGCTGCCCCAGTACAGGCAAGTCTGTGCCGAATCTCTCTCTCGACATGAAATGGAATCATACAACTCCTTTCTCAAAGAAACAACAGAAGATAAAGTTGAAGCGTGTGCACCGGGTCTTATTGTAAACATGTGCCTTTTCAAACATGTAAACGTTCAAGGGTCTCCTACGATTTTTCTGATTGACCGGTTAAAAGGGAAAACTGTTTATGTGTTAACAGCATTGGAATTATATAAACGTCGATTAAAGTAGCATCTTTTGGCATTTTTAAACTCCGTTGAAGCTGTCAATAAACTTTTTTATCAATTTCTATAGGACCAATAAAATGTATTTGAATTTGTATATATTTTGGGGGTTTTTAAAAGTCTTTAATTTTAATTATGGTGTTAGTTTTTTCCCAAAATCTTGCGCATGTCACTGGGGCTAATGCAGATCATCAGGGAACCTTTACACAGCATTTCTTAGAATAACTAAAGATATTTATTTCAAACTTTCGCTTTACTAAGTGAGAGGCTTTTAAAACAAATATCAAAGTCACAACAAGAACTCACTGATCACTTCTCCTTTTTTTTATTTTCTTACGCTTTCAAAATGTATTTAATTTTATAGGCTAATTGTTCGAAAAATGTTTTTTTAATTCAAAGAGAGACATGATAAATATTCAAAAATACAAGAGAAAGTCAGCATTAGTTATATATATTTAACTTACACAGAAAAGCAGCATAGCTGTTTTCGTAAGCCGCTACATTTTCATCATCAGAACTCATGTTCTGATAACATTCATAAACCATGATAGAGATTTCTATCTGTACCAATATTATTCGGAAAAAGTGTACGAGAACTGTACCGGTGGCAACACACTTTTGCTAAGTCCTTGTGTTGCTGTTTAATTATTTTTTTATGTCCTATTTTTTTGAATTTATTGTTCGATATCTTTGAAGTCAAACTTTGATTCCAAAGAGCTTTTTCGTTTACTGACTTAAAACTGTCTTCCCGTGGCACGATATTTTGACTATATGTAAATATACAATTTACTATCAACAAGAATGTGGGCTCTAAAAGAAACTCCCAAGTCTCTGAAAGCTTTTTTTTTTTTTTTTTAAATTACATAATAATTAACTTCTTTTAGGTGGAGTTTATGTACCACCACCATCCAATTTCCAAATATCTATATCTTTCAGTTGCTTTTTAATAATCGATTTACCTTCAATTTGTTCGCCCATTGCAAATGTTTCCGTTTCCATGGCTTCGAAATCTTGTACAGTTAAGCCGGCGCCCAAGTCTTTTAATTGTGTCAATTGCTGTAATTAAGGTTTAATTCATTAATATAACAGTTGTCGAATCAACTCGAAAGTTGGTGGTAACAAGTCAACATTAACATAAACTCTCGAGTCGATTCGACAACCATAATAAGTTCCAATGAAATTAATTTAAATTGTAATAGATAAAAAAAAAGTTTTGCTTTTTGTGTCTAACGTTATTACAAACTGACAAATTTTGAAGGCGCATACGCCAAACACGACCGCGCCGAACTTGTTGCAACTTACATTTTTTAAGGAAATGTACTGATGCTGTTGCAACAAAAGTGTTAAACGAACTTTGGAAATTTCTTTTCTTGTCGCGGCCATTTTGCTTAAATGCTTTTCAACTGAATTTTGTAATTTTTCAAAATTTTTGCGATGAAATGCTCCACGAATAAGTTCTTCCAGTTTTTCAACTTCGTTGTGGGATTTTTGTTTGACATCTTGAACTTGACCTTCCAAGTCCAGAACTTCCGTTGAGTAGAGAGTTTTCAATTTTTCTTCTCTAACCAACCAAATATCTAAATCACTGAGTGCATTGTGGAACGCCGAGCGATACGCATTTAAGGTTTTCTCTTTCTCAGCAGATACCATGCCGAAAGCGCCTTTGCGTTTAAGGTGACTCACTGTCTTGCGATTGAGGAATTGTGATATTGATTTCTCGGACTCCAGTAAATTGTGTTTGGATTTTAGTTCTTTTATTAATTTAATTTTATCCAAAGACTTGCTTAATATAACATCGCTGTCGTAATACTCGGCCTTGGCCACGCATCGATCTATTAATTTCTGCAGTATATTTCCCACAAGACTTTTATTTTCTTTGTCTTGTTTTAAATCTGCTTCAGTTGGTTCAGTTTTCATGGCAACTTGAGTTTCTTTCTCTTGCACTGTTTCAAGAAACAATTTAAATGTGTCTTCTGCTACTTCTTGGGAAGCTCTTTTAGTCTCGAATTCCTCAACAGGTTCTTCCATGTCCTCTTCGTGAGACAGCTTGTCCTCGTCCTCGTCCTCGTCTTCATCTTCTTTTTCTTTTTCTGTCTCCGGCTCTTCCAATTTACTCTCTTCCGCACTGATTGCCTTTTCGGTTGCAGATATGATACTTTTAGTAGTCTCTATGGAGGATAATCGCGTTCCTGTTAGAGGGTCCACAAATATCCCGCTGTCCGAACCAGGATCTTTTATCAAATCATTTGGTTGCCCTACATCGTCCGTTAAGTCTAGAGAAATTTCATCTATCAGTGGCATTTCTCCTAGCATTTCAAAAAAGTCCAAATCGTTTTCTATTGGACTCATCATTGGAGTTTCTTCTGTCTTATCAGCATCTTCTGCTTCGCTTAAGGATGCTTCATCGGAAAGTACTTCAAGAGCCAATAATAGTTTCTGTTGTATATCGATATCACTATCAAAATCATCCGTTTTCTGTGATTCTTCCTCTGATGTCTCTGAAGTTGAGCCTTTTGATTGAATTTCGTCTATTGCCTGTTCCAAATCTGGATTTACTGGCAAAATTTCCAGTATATTAAATTTCTTGGGTCCTTCAGTCTTTTTGGATACTTTCCTGTCTTGTTTAGTAGACTTTCCGGTTGATATTTTGCTCCCTACTTGAGTGACTGCAGATGTTTTTAAGCCTCTTGTCGTTGAGGATTTAGTTGAAATTATTTTCGTTGAAGATGCCATCCTGACCAATTTGGATCTGAAGGTGTATCACTTAAAATTGCAATGGAAAAAATGAGAATAACACGCGATATAAAATCACAGTAAAAGTATAAAATATAAAAAATTAAACTAATACAATATTAATGTTGCTCTCAGCCAAAAACATTTAAGAATACTGAAATATAATTCAAACATTTTTTGATGTTTATATTCGAAATTAAAAAGTCATGCGAGGGAACACAAAAAAAAAAAATTAAAAAAAAAATAAAATTCTGATGATACTCAACAACACAATTTCACCTCATTTTAGTTAATTAAACTTTTGTGATATTTATTTGTTTTTTTTTTTACTGTAGAACAATTCTTATATCCAAATTATTTACTGCAAGACCTCAAAATCATAAGATATTCTTCTCATCATGGATAACAGATATATTTGTATTCAATTCTTATACCACCTGAATAAAATATCTGAATAGAATATCCCGTATACGTCACCAGCATAAAATTATCCATTCATCAATTCGTTGCATACTTTGCAGCGTACAAATAGAATAAATTAACACTTGCGCAATATAAATGCATGCACTTGTATGAGCCACATATTAAGTATACGCCTCACACCACTTTAATTGTACATTTTTTTAGAGGTTTGCAAAATAAAGCATAATTTCAGGAGCGAGTGCTTATGGCGTATGACGAATATTATGTCAGTACATTAAGTATTCGTATAAAACATGAGAATAAAACTTGCACAGTACATATACAAAAGTCATATTCATACACCCTTAAAAGAAGTAAATTTTTTTACTGTAAATTTATTTATGGAGTCTGCATTTAAAAAACCCAGCAATTAAGAATTTCATATTTCATAAATTAACTATAAAAATTCACAATGACAGTATGTCAAATAGTTAATTTATTAACAATAGGATTGAGATTTTATTTTTCATATTGCCTTATAAATACTTTCATTGCTATCCAAAGGATTTCTAATTGTGTAAAGGTGTAGAAAATTAAAATAGAGTCATATCGAATAAAAGTTGTTTGTTGGGTTTTGATTTGTAAATGTTTCGTAGCCTACTACACTTATTATAATGTGATTTTATAGTTAATTTATTAACATAATTCTCAGATGGCTTATAAAAGCCTTTTAATAACTTGATAAGTTTGAAACTTTTCAAAAATGTGGTTGAAGTCTACTGACGATTTGGTAAAAAGCGCCAATGAAATGCATATAGACATTTCTTAACCACCCAACAGATAAATTTCATATTATAATAGTACAATGACAGTATGTCAAATTGTTAATTTATTATTATTAACATCCTAAACGGAATAACTTAATTATATATTAACAAATAAATAATATATAAAATAAATAGCATTAAGAAATCTCTTCTACATTATTTTTTCACAAGACTATTATTTTTTTGACTCTTATTAATTGATTCTCTAGTTTAACAATATCTTGCTGAATCATATCCAACTGCGATCTTAAACTCTCTACTATTACGCGCTGCTCACTTAAACGCTCCACAGTCTGGTCATAATCGTACAGCAGAGCAGGCTTGTTCAACATGCCACTTTTGATATTTAATTTCTCTATCTCTTTATGAATCTGTCCGCTTTTCAATTTCAATTGATGAAAATATGCTCGCAAGGAACTGTACTCGTTGTTAAGCTTTTCGTAGTCGGAAAACTGTTTGGCAAAAGCGCTCCTGGCGATGCGTTGCTTTTCTTTTACATGCGCAAGAAAATGCAACGACTTATGGAATCGATGGTGAAGTTTTTTCAAAGCAGCATTCGACTCTGAGGAGAGATAGAGAATTTCACATATTATTTGTTATTTGAATGGGCTGTTCTTACCTTCAATTTTCTTCTCCAACGATATATTTTCATTTTGTATTCGATTGTAGTGATTCAGAGTTATGCCATTGCCCAAGTCTTCGAGGTGCGAGACTTTCTGTAATAGATTTTAATTGTAAGAATTAAAGTTTTTTTTTCACATATTTCACACGTACATTTAAAAGCTCCGCATAAGAGTCTTGTTTAAGTATCATTTGAAGGCGCAAGTCACTCAATTCTGTACGAGTTTTGGCCATAGTTTTTAGCAGGTTTTCGATATGCTAAAATTAAGAGTAGTTTTTGTGATAAATTAAAACATGCATGTCTCGGTGTGCATAAAATATATTATAAGAGAAATCAATTTATAATTACCGCGTTCAATTGCGTACTCCCTGCTCTACATAAATGCTTCTTAACTTCACCTTCAAACAGTAAGATTTCATTTTGGATTTTCTGTTTTCTTTCGAGGAATTCGTCGTTTAGCTGCATAATAGTGTGAGACAATGAATCCTCTACATTTTTCTTCCTGCCCAGAACGTCATCCAAGTGCTTTAAAGCTTTTAAATATTTTTCTTTTTCTTGGGCCATATATTTTGGACTGTCTGGCTGGATTTGGCGATGCATATTTCTGCGCTTACAAAATCTTGTTAATTTCCCATTAAGTAACTTGGAAATACTTTGCTCCTCTTCAGTTTTCCGATATAAACTAAAGATTTCATCCAGAAGCTTATGCTTGTCTAGCTTTTGTCTCAAATCTAATTCGTTGCTATGAAATTCGGCTTTTTCTATAACTTTTTCCACAAGATCATTGATAAATTTTAGTATTTGTTGTTGTAGCTGTTCATGCTCTCGCTGTTTTGCCAGGTCTTCAAAATCAATTTCCTGGTCAATGTTTTCAACTTCCTTTAAACTCAATCGGAAAAGTTTGTTTAAAAGAGCTTCAGTTTTTTCGGTTTCCATTTCATTTTTAGTTGTTTGTTGTGTAAAATCTTCTGATAAAACATCGTCTAGTTCAAACGACTGTTCCTCGCTGGCATCTGGAGAAGCTTCTACCAAAGCGATTTGTGAAGAAAATTTTACAAGATGTTTCAGCTTGAAGACTTTTGGAGAAGGTACAATCCCTTCCATGTCCTTTTTTAAGGGTTCAGTTCCATTTTCCATTATTGTAACAGGAATTCTCGTGTCCTCTTTTATACTATTCATATCTGGCAAGAGGAAGAAATTTTTTAAATAATCCACATCCTCTGCTAATGATTGTATGGGTGGATTCGCTATCAGTTCTTTTGAATCTTCCTCGCTAGAGCTTCCCTCTAAATCATCAGCCGCTGTAACTGCCATAGTTAAGGGCGTCGCATTATTTTCTATATTTTGTGGAGCTCCTGATACTGCTGAGTCTGATGATGATGATGTTGAATGCAAAGAATCGAAATTAATTTTCTCTTTCAATATCATCGACTTTTGCCGTATAGATTTTCGCGGACTTTTCTTAACTTTCTTGGAGCGTTTGGTCATATTTAAGATGAGTTGTTGGTTTTGTTCCTTAAGTTTTAAAAGATCTTGTTTAAGAAATATGCGATATGAAATAAATAAAATAAAATTTCCAAGTGAAAAAAAGCTTAAACGCCTTATTATATTTAATAAATATTTATTTGTCTCTTGAAAGGAAATTGCTTTCATTCTTGTTACTATTGTTATTATTGTTATTATTATTATTATTATTATTATTATTATTATTATTATTATTGTTAAAATAATAATAATTCAATACTTATTTCCTATTTTATTTCTCACTTAAAAATAGTGGATGGTAGCAAAAAAATGAGTCGGAATTGATAAGCGATTTGTCTCTTAAATATTTCTGTTGTTAACATTTTGGCGGGATCGTCATGAAATATAAAATTTTTTCATGTCTGTACAACTAGCTATTTCAGTAAGAGTTTTCTTTAAATTATTTTGGAAGATCATCTGTTGTTTCAGAAATATTGCAACACTAAAGTGTTATGGGTAATCAAGTTTAAATACGAAGAAACTGATTTACACCTCCTATAAAAATTTGGCATTAAATTAATCTAGAGGATGTTGATTTATCCATCATCCTGGTACGTGGTAAAATCAAGTTACAAAAAGTAGTTTTGGGCAACTAATTTTTTGAAATCATGTGACTTTAAATGTGTAAACTTAGCCGCTACTTCTTATTTTGTGCAAAACTAACGTAAGTTATAAAATAGTTAAACATCAAACAAGTTTCAAAATATGATTGACAACATTTTTTGGGAACCAGCAGTTATATTGAATCTATTGCATTTTGATAAACGATTTGCTCGTGTTATAAATTAAATACGGCACACGTTTTATTGTGGTACACTTTTAGAATTTATTAGTCAATTAATATATATATATATATATATATATATATATATATATATATATATATATATATATAATATATAATTGGAAAGGCATTTTCGTATAGATTTGCAAAACAGAAAAATTTTTTAAGATAAACTCTTAACATAAAAATGAGAAGAGGATAAGTTATAAGTTTGTCTTAATAGGAGCAATTTAATATTTCAATTTCGCCTGTATTACCTGACAAGTTCTTTAAAAAGATTGTTAGTTGTATAATTATTAAACTTTAATTTCGTGCTGATTCTAGTTACCCAAAATCTTACTAAAATTCAAAGCGATCAATTGAGGGGTTTTGGCCATTTCGTATGCGCATATAACTGGGGCTAATGCAGATTATCAGGGAACGTTTCTTAGAATAACTAGAGGTAGTATTTCATTCTTCCGCTTTCGTAAGTAAGAAGTCTAAAACAGATATCAAAGTCATAACAAAAACTCACTGATCACTCCTTTTTTTATTTTCTTACGTTTTAATATCACTTATTCTTCTTTTGTTTAAGCGTTACAGGCCAGCGAACCATGAAAGCCTTTATATTGAGCAAATAAAATTCATATTATCTCTTATTACAATTTTTATTTTATAAATTAGAGATTTTATATTCAACCATTTCAGCAGTTGGTTTAATTAAAATATTGGTTGCAAGCGACTAAGGAATGGAAAAATAATTTTTTTTAAATATCTGATAGGGAATTGCCCTAAATTCTTTCAATCCTATATTCTGCATCTTCGCCTTTGATTACGTTCCTTTTCAGAGATCTTGCCAGAATCACTGCTGCTGCTGCTGCTACTGCTGTCAGCGCAATCGAAGGATTTCTTCAAGAAGTGATTATATTTCCGCCAAAAGAGTTCCCTTTTCAATCTCGATTTACGTTTAAAGCATCGTTTCCTTAAAGTCTTCAAGCGATCTGCATCCAGGCTGGAGTCTGATGAGTGTACGGGTAACTCTTTGATTTGTATGCGTCGTATTTCCAACATCTTTCTTTTCTTTTTATGCATGAACAACTTTTTTATCGGAAGCGTTTTTAACGCAGATGTCGAAGACTCTGCACAAGATTGCCCCGACGAAGCGGACTTAAGAATTGAAGTTTTCTGATTGGCTTGTGCAGGAGGTGCTGATGTGTTATTTACTCCGAGTTTGTGTTGAGGTGAATCGTCTTTTAATGGAATGTCACAGTTTTTTATTGTCTCAGATTTTTCGTAATCATCAGAGGATATTTTCTTATTTTTAGATGTTTGCCGAGACATTTTGATTTTTGAGTGTTTGAATGAAACAAAAACTTTAAATAAAATTTATTTTGAGCTGTCTGAATTGTTTTTGGAACTACAGGGTGTTCATAGTAAATAGCTTATATTCCACAGGAGAATAAATTTGTTTTGTTTACAGGGTGAATTATTAAAAATTAATTTGTCAATGAGGTGAAAAAACTTGGACGAACGATAAATTTTTCAGAGCGAATATTCCCCAAGCATGGCGACGTTGAAATTCGTTATATGCTGCCAAGAATACAGTAGATATATATCCTTATTTATCCTTTTCCCTGTTTGAAACTAGAGTAAGAAAACTGAAATTGATTTTCGTTTTCTATATAAACTTGCAATAACAGGCAGATAATTTTCTATACACGAGTTTGGTATTCAGCATACAAAAGAAGAGTTCATTACAGGTGGCCCGATGATTCCAGGCCACTAAAATCTACATGATCGCGAGAAACTGCTTTCAGTTGAGTTTAAATTATTAACATCCCGCACTATTTTCTTACGCTCTAGCAGGAATGTCCACTGTGCAGCGTAGTGCGGCTTGCGCGCATTGCTTATGTTTACGTATGAAGCGAAATCTCTAGAGATTAAATTTCCATAGACCTCCATTTGCGAGAAGACCTGAGAGTCTACTTCTGCTTCTACCAGACTATTGCAGGCGAAACTATTTCCTTTTAATTCGTAACTGCAGCCTCGTTGCTGTCTCATATCAAAAGTCAGACTATTAACGCTTCAGTCTTGTAGATAAGCACCCAAAGCTGTTGGTCTGAAAAATTAAGTTGCCGTTTTAACAGAATTTACAAAAAAAACAAGGAGTGGTTAGTCACCAAGGCAGTTGTTATTTGTCACTTTTGAATCAACAACCAAGTTTATCATCCATTTTATAAAATTCCGATTGTCTTGCTTGCCCATAAAGAATTATAAAATTATTGAACTCTCTATCAATTATTTTACGCTGTTACAGGTGACAAAAACTTATAAATAACACGCCATTAAAATTGTATGAATATATTAAAATTATATTTGCCGCATTGCAGCGATTTGGCTGTTTATTGATGAATTACATTTCCAAAGATTTCTAATAGATTTTTACATATCAAATAACTCTAAGCAAATTGAACTCTATTTCAAAGCGATAAACACTTTATTTTTCTCTTACTTAATCTCTTTATATTTTCACTTACCTTTTGCTGCATAATTTATTATGCAAAATATCCATTTTTGCCCAAAAAAAAGTCAAGTCATTTCATACGAAACTTGAGAAAAGAATCGTTATTGAATTTTAATGTTGCTGCGAATGATATTTGAGTTTTTCGTTTAGTCCTCAAAAGCTTTGCCAGTTCATATATTTTTTTAGCCAACAGTTTTAAAGTGCATGACTGTATATTTTCTTACGGGTTTTTGTTTTCCAGTCACTTAATATCTTGGCGTGATATTATGATTTGCATTTAAACTCAGTAGAATGAAATCAGTTTCTATGATTTTTAAATAAAGTTTTTGCATGAAATACATTATGGATTTTATTCAGTATGATTTCTTGCATAAATTATATATGATTAATTACATTTTTTTAGAGTGTGCAGTAATTCTAGTTAAAAAAATATTGCTTAAAAGGATCTAGCCACAAAAAATATTTAGTGCTTATAAACTGCTTATAAGACAAATTTCATATAGAATATTTTTCTTTTTGAGCGGCTTATAAGCATCAAACTGCTGATTTCGCTGTCACCTAATAAGACTATCTTTCTATTCTATTAATAAAGCATAAAGCTAATTTGTTTACATTTAATGGCTCGAACAACATACAACAGTAGGTGCTACTTCTCTTGTGTTTCTTCGTCTGCTGGTTGACAGTTTTCTATAATTTACAACAATAAGACGCCCTGTTGTCTTGGATGTTGTTGATTTGTTGTGTTTTGCGGGTATCTAGTAGTATTTCTCTACTTAATTTTCAAGCAGTTTGGAGGAGCTTTAAAACAAAAATAGTTATTCGCAGAAATGTTGGGTTAATTTTCAATAAATTCCTTATTTTCAAAAGCCCATTTTCTAATAGAAAAGTGTAAAAAATGTTGCATTATTTTTGACAAAAGAAATTAACACTAATAGCTTATTTCACGATGTCAAAGGCTCTCCTTCTTTCGCACAACTTCATTCAAAACAAAAACAGTTTATAAAGTTTTATTTCTATTTCTAATATAATTATGCGCAGGAAATAATTCTTTCGACATCGTGAACAGGCGTTAAATTCTGTAACTGATGTGAGATTTTTTTGCATTGGAAAAATTTTCATTTTCTGAAATATAGGATGAGTTAGAATATATTTCTTTAAGTCTTAAAATTTTTATTAGTTTTTATAATAATCAACTTATTATTGTATCGTTCTTCCTACAAAAGATTGAAATGCAAAGTATAATTATTAATATACTTGACATGAGAAGTGCTCTCATCGGTTATAGAAATGAGGCACTGATATTTTATTTGTAAATAAAATAAAGATAAAAATGTTTTTTTTTTTTCAATTCTTTAACTTCTTAATAGATTTTTTCCAAAACCGATTTTACCTACATGTTGGAGATTATGTAATAACTCACTCAATAAATTCGTTTGCCAAAAAGTTTATTCGGATTGAAATTTCTCTAATACCAAATTATACAATCACATGATATTATCACAAGATGTGGACTAAGGGCCTTTCTAACAACTTTCCTAGAAAGTACCTGATTATAAAAAATAACTTGAGCTGAAGTAAGCAATAAAGCAATTTATAATGATTTTGCCTTGTTCTCAAATCAAATACAATTTGATCTTTTAGGCTCTTCTTCAGTGCACTTTCAATACACTATTCTTATGAAAAAATACTTTTGGTTTTGATCCTAAGACTACTATAAGCCTCTCATGTTTGTGTGTTTATGGCAACTGTATTGGTCTAGATATACACTTAAAATTATAAGTACGTTCATCCACCCTGTAAGTTATCACACAGTTCGGGTTAAAGTTAAGTTTTAGTAATGAAAAGTAGTTTATCCGTTCCATAAAATTCTAATTCAACTAACATGCAGTTTTAATATTATGTCACTGATAAGAATGATCAAACACAAAGTACCACAACAGTTGCAAACTGTCCGACTATATTGTCAAAATATTCTTATGAGCATCGCTACCCATCAGATATTATTCAACATCTACTAAATAGATAGATACAAAATATGCTTCAGTAGGGCCTTAATTTTTATACTTCTTAAGCCGATTAAATTAATTAATCTCGTCGAGAGATTGTGAATTTATATCTATGAAACTGTAAAATAACAACTAAAAATATTTCCAAAAACCTTCCTGATTCTATTATGTTGTCATACATAATTTTTTCCAAAGTTTCTTAATATCGTTTCATATTTGGAACAATTTCTTCTACAATATTCTATTTGTCTTATTTGTTAGTTACATGCATGCGCTGGAAATGGCGCTCTTTAAAGTATAATCCTTTAGTAGTAATCCTTTTTTATAAAACTTTTATATAGAATTTATTTTATATTAAAATTCATTTCATGTAAAACGTTTTCGTCTCAATAATTCATAATATATAACAAAAATGCCGCCGTCAAATACATACAATTAAATGGCACATATCATTTTTAACAATCGCCCACGTATATCAATCTTTTTTACATTCTCGCAAATCACAAGCAAATGAGTTTTAACCAAAATTAATTAAATATTCATTAAAACAAAATTAAACATCACGTTTGTATAATTGTGTCCTTGCACTCATGCCGATTCTGCAAGCAAACCACCAAAAATAAAGTAACTTTGGCAAACGAAAAGTTCTCGCTTTTAATAACTGAAGTGTAGAGAACGTGCACTCACGTTCGCACCTTCACAAAAGCCATATTTTGGTGAAAAGAAAAAAAAAAAAAAAGTAAAACGACGTGTTGCACATATTAAAAGCGGTGGAAGTTAAAAGGGTTTCATAATTTTTTTAACACACTCTTCACTTGTTTCAAAAAGTAATTAATTTCTAATATAGAATTTTTGAATGTTAGCATTTGGTGGCGGTATTTTGAGTAGTGAATTTATTAATTAAAATTATTAAATAATGATTTTGTATTAAATACTGGGCTGTTATTCTTGACTATTATTTATTTCCTGTTGCCACAAAAATCATTAATCATTAATATGTGGCTGAAATATTTATTAATATTTTAAAACGTTTTAAAAATAAATCTTCCTTTGCAATTTATTAATAAGCGATAGTAGTTTGGATTTTCAATTGTAAATTTTAGTGTAGCACTCCAGGCAAATCAAGAGGATTTAAAAGTTCAGCTCAACATCTGCAACCTTTTCATTCTTCAGAGTTTCAATAAATTTATGTCTGATAAATTCCCAAAAGAATTTCATTACTTCATTAATATATATTTTCTTTTTGCCGATAAATATTCTTGACTTAACTAAACATGTTGTTGTATATTTAAGAGGACTTTTCCAATAAGTTCTTCTCTAGAAGTTTATTACAATCATTTAGGGCAGCTTATAACCTGCTGATAATAAAACTTTCTTATAAAAAATTTGTCTTATAAACAGTTAATAAGGTTGTAGCATTTAATATCAATTAAAAGCCTTGAATTTTGGAAGTAATTGTGAGGCGTGGCGTTTAGCGTATCTCCATAGATTTAATAACTTCGGATATGTTCGAAAAGACTGAAGAAAACTACAAGGAAACATCGTCTGCTGCAATCAGTCGTCTAGAGGCAATTGGGTAAACAAAAATATATATTTTATAAAAAAATTTTCATCGAAATTATTGTTTCATATAAATTTTTTGTTTGTTTTAAACCCGAAAAATGAAAAACCTTTTATGTCTGTTTCCCTCTAACTTTGCCAAAGTTTTCAAGGCCGCTTTATATTTGTCCAATTCCCATCAAGCATTATAATTGTATCTATTTATTTGTATGTGTGCCCACGGAGATGCTTGATAAAAAATTTGGGTTTTTGGCCGGCTTGACGTGTGTTTTGGATGCATGTATTGGTTTTACTCTTGAAGCACGTGAACACTTTATATGAGATCTTATACCAGACACTCATTAAATATGTCGTAGGGAAAACTTTTTCATAGTATTTTTAAATTTAACATATTAAACTTTATTGTATTTGTTATATATTCGATGGAACGATAGCTCGCGACTTCAAAGAACTGGCAGTAAATTTTGAAAGAAAACTACTATAAAATCTTAAATTACCATTAGAAAAATTAAAAATTTTCCAAAATCAGGAGCTATTACCCGGTTTTGAAAAAAATGAGTTCTCATCAACGTTTTCATCTCTACGTTTCGAGGCCTTGAGGTCACTACGTCTGTGTGTGTATAATTTTGTGACCCACTTTTAACTTTCGAACTGAATTAAACGAAACTAGTGCCATCCTGAAAAAAAACATTCCGGACTTAAATACATAAAAAATATTACAACGAAATCGTTTTTAAATATAAAATTTTTTAGTTTGATGGGTTTTCAAGCATGTGTATATCCAAACGTCCAGCACATTTACACAAGCGTTAAGTGTTGCGGCTTCCCGATAATTGCTTAACATCACAACGTGAGCAACTGAGTTATTGAATACCAACACGACAATAACATGATTGAATTTCAACCTTGAAATTTGTTATGTTCCGACTAAAGTTTTGACATTAAAAACTATAACCTTTCGTCGTTGATAACAATATTTTTTTTGTACTCCAATTAAATAGTTCCCATTTTTTATGTTCAATATTATGCGAAGCGACAAACAAAATAAAAATTAGAGAGATTTTAAAAGGAATTAATTGGTTAAGTCGAATCAACAACAGCAATGCGTGGCTATTTTCTATGTATAAAGCTTTCACCCAACTATTTCTCTTTATTCTTTGAATCAAATTATTTTGAAAATTATTTGCATGATATTCAGATGTGCAAAATAAAATATTATCAGCCACTGATAACGTCATGCGAAAGCAAAAAAAAACATTGTTTTTCCCAGTGTCCCAGCATTGAGCTGACACTTTTGCTTCTTGTAGAGCAGTCGTTCGCATAAAACATTAATATTATTATTTTTATTATTATTATTATTGTTTTATTTATGTGTAGATTTCCTTGGAAATAGCAAATAATCTGTTGAACTCTTATCAATATTTGGGTTTTCTCTCTTGGTTTCTTCATTGTGAAGTATCACTTTCAGACAAATAAATAGTGACAACTCAAACGGTTTGTGATTAGTTTCATTTTACACTTTCATTCAGTGTAAGATACGCGCATTTAAAACGTTTGCTAACAAAATTTATTTCAAAGACTGTTTTCATTATTATAAGAAATTAATAAATTAAAACATGAAGGTTGCATTAACATGTTTACTGTTCTTCGTGTGTTTCCAACAAATTATGAGCCGTTCAACGCTTTGGAACACAAACTATGCATTCATTTCGCAGCCTGATAATGACTATGGTCGCAGCCATGATTCCTCAAACTTCGTGAACGCCCACGACTCAGAGGAATCGAAGGAAACAAACAACGATATGGAGGATTTAATTAAATACCTCACCATATTGTTTGGCATTGCTATTGCACAGAGTGATGAAAATACCAACAGCCATAATGTGGTTCCAACTAACAGCGAAGCTATTGACAGCGACGAAACGTCTAAGTATGCTGCCCCTGCTGAGAAAATGATTGAATTCGAAAACGACTTGACCAACACTTTCAATGCAATAGAGCAAAGTTCATCCGAAGAAATCAAGAGTGTCGATGAGGAAGAAAATAAAACTTCAGGCGAACTTCTTATATGCATTATCCTTGACCATAAAGAGGCAGATCCTAATAAAGATGTGGACGTAGATGCCGATGTAAAATATACTTCTGAAGAGGACAAGAGTGATGTCGATAACATTTTATTGCCAGTTATTTGTTCGATTAAGAACGAATTACAAAAAAGGGAAGAGAGCCTTGGCAAAAGCGAAGATGATAAGCAGTCTTCACCGAGCTCTGAGGAAGATTTCAGTGTACATCAGATAACAACTGCTCCAGTGCGTGATGATAATGTAAATTATGATGAAGGTCCTGCTGCTGCAAGTATTCATGTAGCTGATAGCAGCGACCCAATAAAACTTCATAATCGGTGGGAAGCACCGAATGAGAAACGGGAAGGTAAAGATGTAAAATATACTTCTGAAGAGGACAAGAGTGATGTCGATAACATTTTGTTGCCAGCTAATCTTTCGGTTAAGCAGGATTTACAAAAAAGGGAAGAGAGCCTTGGCAAAAGCGAAGATGAAAAGCAGTCTTCACCGAGCCCTGAGGAAGATTTCAGTGTTCATCACATAACAACTGCTCCAGTGCGTGATGATAATGTAAATTATGATGAAGGTCCTGCTGCTGCAAGTATTCATGTAGCTGATAGCAGCGACCCAATAAAACTTCATAATCGGTGGGAAGCACCGAATGAGAAACGGGAAGGTAAAGATGTAAAATATACTTCTGAAGAGGACAAGAGTGATGTCGATAACATTTTGTTGCCAGCTAATCTTTCGGTTAAGCAGGATTTACAAAAAAGGGAAGAGAGCCTTGGCAAAAGCGAAGATGAAAAGCAGTCTTCACCGAGCCCTGAGGAAGATTTCAGTGTTCATCACATAACAACTGCTCCAGTGCGTGATGATAATGTAAATTATAATGAAGGTCCTGCTTCTGCAAGTATTCGTGTAGCTGATAGCAGCGACATATATGAACAGAACAGGAAACTTTCTCCGTACAAACCAGCTGTTGCACCTCCTCGTCCATGGATAATGCATTGGCCTTCGACAACACCTGATGTAGTTGCCTTTTTTCTTCGTGAGTCTCTTAAAATGCGCCAAATCGTACTATCTGAACAAGACTCTTTGCGAAGAAATGCAAACAATTTATTTGAGGATTTCGATAAAATCTATAGAAGTGAACACAACGAGGAGCTTGTTAATAAGTTTGAAGCGGACATGGAAAGAGTGCAAGAGAATATGCACAAAATTAAGAGCAGCATTGACGTCATGCAAACTCTTCAAACAAGACTTTATGTCAGCAAATCAATAGCAGCTGCTGCTAAAACTAAAGAAACCGAAAATAGACAGAGCCGATATCCAATTCACCTTACTGCTCCAGTGCGTAATGGTAATGTAAATTATGGTCCTGTTTGTACAAGTACTCGTGTAGCTGATAGCAGCGAACCAATAAAACTTCATAATCGGCGGGAAGCACCGAATGAGAAACGGGAAGGTAAAGATGCCTTTGGAAGCAGCAATGAAAGTGAAGAGGAAAAACAACGAATAAAGTTAAATGAAGACTACTTCAATCGTCAACAGAACAGGAAACTTCCCGGATACATGTATGATGGGGTAATACCACATATTGCTCTTCTTGCTCCACAGATGATGTATTCGCCTTCGACAACACCTGATGTAGCTGACTTTGTTCTTCATGAGTCTCTTAAAATGCGCCAAATTGTACTCTCTGAACATGACTCTTTGCGAAGAAATGCAAACAATTTATTTGAGGATTTCGATAAAATCTATAGAAGTGAAAACAACGAGGAGCTGGTTAATAAATTTGAAGCGGACATGGAGAGTGTGCAAGAGAATTTGCACAAAATTAAGAGCAGCATTGACGTCATGCAACCTCTTCAAACAAGACTTTATGTCAGCAAATCAATAGCAGCTGCTGCTGAAAAAACTAAAGAAACCGAAAAAAGCCAGAACCGACTTCCAATATATCCTAATTGGTAATATATTTTTTGTTGTAAATTTTCTTTGAAAATTTGCTATCCCATACCGAACAACAACCAAATTTGTTTATTATATTAATTTATCGCATTGAAGTTGAATTTAATTGACAGCATTCAATAAAGTAATCGAGTGAACTGTGATAAGAATCTTCAGCTATTTTATTTAGAGATGTTTGTTTGTCAACAGCTTGAATATTTTTATTTCAGTTTGCGCTGCCTTATTTTGAAGGATTGATAGATTGAATTAACAATTTTCATGTAACAACATTCAGCCATCATATAAGAAATATATGTGAAGTCAAATGTGTATATAATTGACTTGTTTCATTAAGGAAATTTATATCAAATACTAATAGGAATATAAAATTAAGCTGAATTTTGAAGTTGATATAAAAGAAACAGTTAAAGGGAAAAGAACCTGCACATGCACTTAAGAAAATTCAAACCAGAAAGGTTTGGCTTTAGAAACAAGACATCCCAAAAATGGGAAGTAAGAAGACAATCGAATGGCTAAAAGGGACTAACAACCTATTTCACAAGGTAAAAAAATCTCTATTTTGCATAATTATATTCGAAAAAAACCATTTATAATTCACAATTTACTTTATTTTTGTTTGAAACATAAATGTCTTTTGACATTGTGAAGAAACAACAAAAAAGCGAGTTTCTCACGGATTGACAAACACTTCTCGTATTCTTTTTCATAACAAAATTGCTACAATTACAAAGCGATATGACATTAAAATTAGCCATTTGGAAAGTATTAAAACACCAAAATACCCAAAAGTACTGATGTTGAAAGTGTAGCGGCCTTTGAAAACAGCTGTTCTACTCAACTATGTAATATGAGTAGCTAAAACTGATCTTGATTTTCCCTTCTAATCTACACATAAAAACTCTTTTCGAATCAAAGCTGTACTTAAACTAGGTTTATTTAATTAGAGGACAGACTTATGCCGCCAATACCAACTTTGTAAACAAAATTTTGACACAACAAGCTGGTTGTGCCTGAAATGTTAGTTTATGTTGATTTTAAAAAATGTATTAAAGTCGCATTTTGCCGGAGAAGCTAAGGTTTAAGACTAATTTAAACTAAGTTTAAACACGGCCTTAACTAATTGCAATTCTCTTCAAGTACTTTAAGCCAAAATAGTTACTCGTTTCATTGTATTCTTACTTAATTATTGCGCAAATGTGCCTCTCTATAAACTAAAATCACTTCAGGCCTTATCAGGAGAGATTTTAATTTGAAAAGTTAAGTCGTGAAACTGAGTTTTGCATACTTTCAAAATTTTTTTAATTCAGCCCCATAGTGCAACGCATGTTTGAGGATAACTGCAAGAACCAAACTGAAGTGCACATTATGGAAAGAGTGCTCCTAAAGTATCTGTCTATATATATATATTTATATATAAATATATATATATATATATATATATATATATATATATATATGATATAACATCTGAAACAAGTTGAAGACTTGTGCGATAAAAATTTTTTTTTATTTTATTGTAAAACTATTTTAGTAAATGCGGTATTCTGTACTGATCAGCTTAAACTGTTAATATGAACTTGAGAAAAACAAAAAAAATTTTATAACAAAATTTTTTATTAAATTCATTAACTTTATTGTGTATTGAAATACAGTTAAAACTAGTTTGCTCTAACGGCATCTAGTTGAATCGACTTGGAACTGTTACTTCGTTGTCTAAAATATATCGGATTACTGGCAACTGTCACCTCCATTTCCACTTCTCCGTAATAAAGATCGTTGGGAGCAGGTTCTGTTGGTTCAAATATTAACTTTCTGTTACCCAGCGGTGCAGGGTTTTCTAAGGGCTTAGCCATGGAAACTCTCATCAAAACTACACTCAGCACGAATGTGTAGGCAAATATTCTCATTTTTAAGAATCTTTTTTCTGTTGTTAATATTCGTGCGCAATCAAGTTTAATACTGACTCAAATCAACTATAATATTGAGGGGTTTCTACGAGATAATGCGCAGTAATTTTATTTTTTATTTGATCTCAATTGTTGTTGCTTTTAATTTTTGTTTTTTTAAACCGGATTAATTATGTGACATATTGAATAAAAATTTTGAGTAAACAAATACTCGTGCCATTGCATGAAGTTGATGTTTACATTAGTCGGACGTGATTGCACACTGAGGCCGTGTTTTAGAGATGTGGACTAATTTCGAACTTAGTGTAAAACAGTCTAACTACAATTTTTCTTATAGAAAACAGGTAAAGATTTTCTCACTTCATGTATAAAAATTGGTAGTTTGGAGGAGAAATAACTTTTCGTAGGGGATGTTGGATTAATTTCTAATAAATTCTTCATTTTCCATTAAAAAGTGTATGAAAGCTTAACACCAACACTGAGCGCACTTAAAGGCGATGGCAGTGTGAATAGTCCAGTATAAAAATATAGACTCTTCTTGCACATGGACCTCCATGTATATTCACAAGGACTTTGCTGAAGTTGCGGTCACATCGAAATATTTCACTACTTCATTGGTTATGTAAAATATACTTCTGAAGAGGACAAGAGTGATGTCGATAACATTTTATTGCCAGTTATTTGTTCGATTAAGAACGAATTACAAAAAAGGGAAGAGAGCCTTGGCAAAAGCGAAGATGATAAGCAGTCTTCACCGAGCTCTGAGGAAGATTTCAGTGTACATCAGATAACAACTGCTCCAGTGCGTGATGATAATGTAAATTATGATGAAGGTCCTGCTGCTGCAAGTATTCATGTAGCTGATAGCAGCGACCCAATAAAACTTCATAATCGGTGGGAAGCACCGAATGAGAAACGGGAAGGTAAAGATGTAAAATATACTTCTGAAGAGGACAAGAGTGATGTCGATAACATTTTGTTGCCAGCTAATCTTTCGGTTAAGCAGGATTTACAAAAAAGGGAAGAGAGCCTTGGCAAAAGCGAAGATGAAAAGCAGTCTTCACCGAGCCCTGAGGAAGATTTCAGTGTTCATCACATAACAACTGCTCCAGTGCGTGATGATAATGTAAATTATGATGAAGGTCCTGCTGCTGCAAGTATTCATGTAGCTGATAGCAGCGACCCAATAAAACTTCATAATCGGTGGGAAGCACCGAATGAGAAACGGGAAGGTAAAGATGTAAAATATACTTCTGAAGAGGACAAGAGTGATGTCGATAACATTTTGTTGCCAGCTAATCTTTCGGTTAAGCAGGATTTACAAAAAAGGGAAGAGAGCCTTGGCAAAAGCGAAGATGAAAAGCAGTCTTCACCGAGCCCTGAGGAAGATTTCAGTGTTCATCACATAACAACTGCTCCAGTGCGTGATGATAATGTAAATTATGATGAAGGTCCTGCTGCTGCAAGTATTCATGTAGCTGATAGCAGCGACCCAATAAAACTTCATAATCGGTGGGAAGCACCGAATGAGAAACGGGAAGGTAAAGATGTAAAATATACTTCTGAAGAGGACAAGAGTGATGTCGATAACATTTTGTTGCCAGCTAATCTTTCGGTTAAGCAGGATTTACAAAAAAGGGAAGAGAGCCTTGGCAAAAGCGAAGATGAAAAGCAGTCTTCACCGAGCCCTGAGGAAGATTTCAGTGTTCATCACATAACAACTGCTCCAGTGCGTGATGATAATGTAAATTATAATGAAGGTCCTGCTTCTGCAAGTATTCGTGTAGCTGATAGCAGCGACATATATGAACAGAACAGGAAACTTTCTTCGTACAAACCAGCTGTTGCACCTCCTCGTCCATGGATAATGCATTGGCCTTCGACAACACCTGATGTAGTTGCCTTTTTTCTTCGTGAGTCTCTTAAAATGCGCCAAATCGTACTATCTGAACAAGACTCTTTGCGAAGAAATGCAAACAATTTATTTGAGGATTTCGATAAAATCTATAGAAGTGAACACAACGAGGAGCTTGTTAATAAGTTTGAAGCGGACATGGAAAGAGTGCAAGAGAATATGCACAAAATTAAGAGCAGCATTGACGTCATGCAAACTCTTCAAACAAGACTTTATGTCAGCAAATCAATAGCAGCTGCTGCTAAAACTAAAGAAACCGAAAATAGACAGAGCCGATATCCAATTCACCTTACTGCTCCAGTGCGTAATGGTAATGTAAATTATGGTCCTGTTTGTACAAGTACTCGTGTAGCTGATAGCAGCGAACCAATAAAACTTCATAATCGGCGGGAAGCACCGAATGAGAAACGGGAAGGTAAAGATGCCTTTGGAAGCAGCAATGAAAGTGAAGAGGAAAAACAACGAATAAAGTTAAATGAAGACTACTTCAATCGTCAACAGAACAGGAAACTTCCCGGATACATGTATGATGGGGTAATACCACATATTGCTCTTCTTGCTCCACAGATGATGTATTCGCCTTCGACAACACCTGATGTAGCTGACTTTGTTCTTCATGAGTCTCTTAAAATGCGCCAAATTGTACTCTCTGAACATGACTCTTTGCGAAGAAATGCAAACAATTTATTTGAGGATTTCGATAAAATCTATAGAAGTGAAAACAACGAGGAGCTGGTTAATAAATTTGAAGCGGACATGGAGAGTGTGCAAGAGAATTTGCACAAAATTAAGAGCAGCATTGACGTCATGCAACCTCTTCAAACAAGACTTTATGTCAGCAAATCAATAGCAGCTGCTGCTGAAAAAACTAAAGAAACCGAAAAAAGCCAGAACCGACTTCCAATATATCCTAATTGGTAATATATTTTTTGTTGTAAATTTTCTTTGAAAATTTGCTATCCCATACCGAACAACAACCAAATTTGTTTATTATATTAATTTATCGCATTGAAGTTGAATTTAATTGACAGCATTCAATAAAGTAATCGAGTGAACTGTGATAAGAATCTTCAGCTATTTTATTTAGAGATGTTTGTTTGTCAACAGCTTGAATATTTTTATTTCAGTTTGCGCTGCCTTATTTTGAAGGATTGATAGATTGAATTAACAATTTTCATGTAACAACATTCAGCCATCATATAAGAAATATATGTGAAGTCAAATGTGTATATAATTGACTTGTTTCATTAAGGAAATTTATATCAAATACTAATAGGAATATAAAATTAAGCTGAATTTTGAAGTTGATATAAAAGAAACAGTTAAAGGGAAAAGAACCTGCACATGCACTTAAGAAAATTCAAACCAGAAAGGTTTGGCTTTAGAAACAAGACATCCCAAAAATGGGAAGTAAGAAGACAATCGAATGGCTAAAAGGGACTAACAACCTATTTCACAAGGTAAAAAAATCTCTATTTTGCATAATTATATTCGAAAAAAACCATTTATAATTCACAATTTACTTTATTTTTGTTTGAAACATAAATGTCTTTTGACATTGTGAAGAAACAACAAAAAAGCGAGTTTCTCACGGATTGACAAACACTTCTCGTATTCTTTTTCATAACAAAATTGCTACAATTACAAAGCGATATGACATTAAAATTAGCCATTTGGAAAGTATTAAAACACCAAAATACCCAAAAGTACTGATGTTGAAAGTGTAGCGGCCTTTGAAAACAGCTGTTCTACTCAACTATGTAATATGAGTAGCTAAAACTGATCTTGATTTTCCCTTCTAATCTACACATAAAAACTCTTTTCGAATCAAAGCTGTACTTAAACTAGGTTTATTTAATTAGAGGACAGACTTATGCCGCCAATACCAACTTTGTAAACAAAATTTTGACACAACAAGCTGGTTGTGCCTGAAATGTTAGTTTATGTTGATTTTAAAAAATGTATTAAAGTCGCATTTTGCCGGAGAAGCTAAGGTTTAAGACTAATTTAAACTAAGTTTAAACACGGCCTTAACTAATTGCAATTCTCTTCAAGTACTTTAAGCCAAAATAGTTACTCGTTTCATTGTATTCTTACTTAATTATTGCGCAAATGTGCCTCTCTATAAACTAAAATCACTTCAGGCCTTATCAGGAGAGATTTTAATTTGAAAAGTTAAGTCGTGAAACTGAGTTTTGCATACTTTCAAAATTTTTTTAATTCAGCCCCATAGTGCAACGCATGTTTGAGGATAACTGCAAGAACCAAACTGAAGTGCACATTATGGAAAGAGTGCTCCTAAAGTATCTGTCTATATATATATATATATTTATATATAAATATATATATATATATATATATATATATATATATATATGATATAACATCTGAAACAAGTTGAAGACTTGTGCGATAAAAATTTTTTTTTATTTTATTGTAAAACTATTTTAGTAAATGCGGTATTCTGTACTGATCAGCTTAAACTGTTAATATGAACTTGAGAAAAACAAAAAAAATTTTATAACAAAATTTTTTATTAAATTCATTAACTTTATTGTGTATTGAAATACAGTTAAAACTAGTTTGCTCTAACGGCATCTAGTTGAATCGACTTGGAACTGTTACTTCGTTGTCTAAAATATATCGGATTACTGGCAACTGTCACCTCCATTTCCACTTCTCCGTAATAAAGATCGTTGGGAGCAGGTTCTGTTGGTTCAAATATTAACTTTCTGTTACCCAGCGGTGCAGGGTTTTCTAAGGGCTTAGCCATGGAAACTCTCATCAAAACTACACTCAGCACGAATGTGTAGGCAAATATTCTCATTTTTAAGAATCTTTTTTCTGTTGTTAATATTCGTGCGCAATCAAGTTTAATACTGACTCAAATCAACTATAATATTGAGGGGTTTCTACGAGATAATGCGCAGTAATTTTATTTTTTATTTGATCTCAATTGTTGTTGCTTTTAATTTTTGTTTTTTTAAACCGGATTAATTATGTGACATATTGAATAAAAATTTTGAGTAAACAAATACTCGTGCCATTGCATGAAGTTGATGTTTACATTAGTCGGACGTGATTGCACACTGAGGCCGTGTTTTAGAGATGTGGACTAATTTCGAACTTAGTGTAAAACAGTCTAACTACAATTTTTCTTATAGAAAACAGGTAAAGATTTTCTCACTTCATGTATAAAAATTGGTAGTTTGGAGGAGAAATAACTTTTCGTAGGGGATGTTGGATTAATTTCTAATAAATTCTTCATTTTCCATTAAAAAGTGTATGAAAGCTTAACACCAACACTGAGCGCACTTAAAGGCGATGGCAGTGTGAATAGTCCAGTATAAAAATATAGACTCTTCTTGCACATGGACCTCCATGTATATTCACAAGGACTTTGCTGAAGTTGCGGTCACATCGAAATATTTCACTACTACATTGGTTATATGCGATGCCGGCAGCGAACGAGGAATAACCAGCAAACCCGACCTCTACGCAATGCTGACCAAAACTATAGTCGCCTTGCCCAGTACCAGCTGTACAATAGCAAATTTTCAGATGCTGTTCCTGTCGTAACATCACATGCAAATGCAACTGTCGGTTGGACTGCCATCTAATCGGGTACAGTCTGTTCCCGAAATTTCTACCGGCGAGTTTTGGTACAAGTTGAAACTTCCACATGGACTTTCAGAACACAACATTACCAACACCAAAATCAGGACGGACATATTCACGTTGTTATAAACCATTTATAATGTCATCCATTGTTTCTAAAAAATTATAAAAAATAATTTTTTTGATGGGAACTTTTAACTTTCAATGGGACTTCTATAAGAATTTAAAATTATTTAGTGAAATTAATAGGAATGCAAAACTAAATTTGTAAAAACTTTAAGATGTTTATGTTTTGTAGACAACGTTTTCACCTTATAATTGCACAGTAAGTGAAGTAAATGTGAGCAGTTTTTGAAAATATTGTTTTTGTAAGCATAAAAATTTGGCCAATTATAAATTAAGTGTTTTAAGAGGGTAAAATTATTTACTGTCACTTACATTTTTTTATTGAGGTAGAACTATTAAATTGAATTAAAGTTGGTGAATGATGGCAAATTTAGTTCGAAATCATTTGAGAATTTGTATTAAAAGAAATCATTCTTTGGGAAAATTCGCCACACCATCCTGTTGAAATAATGCTGGTGTTGTTATTAAATAAAATTGAGTTAAAGTTGGACCATTAAATCATTTCCTTAGTGTTATCGTCTTTGGCAACTTTATGATTTATTTGGGGATTGATGTCAAAGCAAAAATTCCAATAATTCAAGACAAGCAGATAATCATTCAAAGAATTAATTTATTTAACAATGTTTTCATAAAACTATAATAAATTTAAATTATCAACCAGCTTATCTGTTTTGGAAATAAACAAACAAATGCGAAGTGGCAATTTATTTTGCAGCTTCTGTTTAGTCATAAACAATTTTTCTGCTCGTTAGGATTTTTAATTAGCAAAAACGCTCTCATAAACAAATAAAATAAAATGAAATTGATTCTAGTAATTTTATTGCTGGCAGTTGTTTTTTTAAATTGTTTTGCAAAACCTGTAAAAGAAACATCTAACAAAATGCTAGCAAATAACGAATTTTCTGACGACTACAATGAAGTGGATACTGATAATTCTGGCGCAAATAATTTGGGCTTGAAGCAGCTAAAGTTTGACTATCTGTTGCATCTTCAACGGAATTCCCATGAACTGGCAGAGTATACAAAACTTAATCGCCAGAATATGAAAGTTTTAAATATGAAACAAAATAGTTTATAATAAATAACATACTGCACCACAAACGAGGACTTTCATAAAGAAAATATATTATGATATTTTATTTTTATAAATTAAAAATTTTGTGTTTGACATTGAAGGGGAAAGTCCATCTGCCTATTTTTGTAAAGAAACTACCTGTTGGCCGATATGGCAGGCCATCGCTGGATCGAATAAATATCATTCAAAACAAAAGCATCTTTCAAAACTTTTTTCTAACGAAACCACGCGGCATTTGCAACGATAAAATATATGAACTCAAATTTAGTCCTTTTTCTTTATAAATTAAATTTATTTCAAATTCTTGAAAGATATTCATTGATATTGGAAATCAAAAGCACAGTTCCGGGGCAGGAAAATTTAAAATATTTTGCGATATCGAAGTAACTACAAAAAAAATATATGTATATATATATATATATATATATATATATATATATTGTTTCTTTGGCAATAAAATATATTTAACAATTTAGAGGGAAATTAATTGGTAGTGAAAATCAAGAAAGTTGAAAAAGATAAGTACAGGGTTGGTTATTAAATTAAATGGTTTTTGGTATATCAAAGTATATAAATTTTAAAAAAAGATTTTTAAATGAGACATATTTTTTGTACATTCCAAATTTTTTTTCCAATTCAAAATTGCAATTAATTTTTAATTATTTATTTTAAAATAGAATATAAAAGCTTCCCAAATAAAATATCCAATTATTATATCGAATATAAAATATTTTAATGAATTGATAAAAATCTCCAAATTGAGTTGGTAAATTTTAAAGAAAGATTGTTTAGAATACTTTATTATTATTGATTTTCTATATTATTTTCTGCTTCTGCTAAATTCATAAAAGTGTAGTTACGTCCATTTGCATTTCAGGTAACGATAAGTAATAAAATATCTCTAAGATTTAATGATCACTTTGACCTATTACATGTACATGTTTGTTAATATGAATGTATAGGCAATTGCAAGTGCAAGCAGAATATTCTTGTTTCCTTATCACTATTTGAAAACCCATACGAATTCAGAACTACGTTTTAACGTTAAAAATAAACGAGACAGCTCGGGAAAATTGACAGTTTGACATGAAATACAATCTGAGGAGTTAATCAGTGTTACCAGCTGATAAGGAATATAAACAAGAAGTCTAAGTTATTGCAGGACCATAAATTCTGCCTGATGGTTTATCGTTCAATAAAATATTAAATTTATTTATGCTCTTCTAATCAGACAATATTTCTTTAATGAGTAATTTTAATTATTTAAATTTAGTAATAAGTGAGTTCTAAAACATTTGAAAATATTAATTATTAAAAAATTAATTCTAATTTCATAGATATTGAAAATTATATGGAAATTCGTGTGTTTGATTCGAAATTGGCAACGCTGAATATTATAAATAATACGGACAACTTGTTGATCTTTTTAATTTTGCATATCAGCTGAAAATTCTTATGAATTTTAAAGTTTATTTATAAAATTTTGCCTGGTGCCTGATACACTCACATTTTAAATTATACGCAATTAATCATACAACAGAAAGGGAAGCTCTCACAAAAAAATAATAATAAAATTGCAATTTTATATGAATTTCAATGCAAATTAAACTTGTTGTTTTGTGTTGTAAAATAATCGATTAATAAACTGCGGGAGAAAATGTATTGAATGGAGGAATTTTGAATACTGAAGATAATTAAGAGTTCCTCGTGGTACTGGGAAAGTGTTGGAAAGACAATTCTTGTTGACTTAAATCCTGCCTTATCCCCGATGCTGTGGTTTGATTACAGAAATAATTAACAAAATACAAGCAGATTATTTAGTTTGTTTTGAATGTTATTTGATCGAGCTAATCAGAGCACGCAGGTTCAATTGTTGAATGCGACAAACAAATATTTTTTATTGTGTGTTCATTGATCTGTTTCAAAATTTAAGTTTTGGAAATCAAAATTTTGGTATAAAAAATTAGTTTGCAACTTTTAAACTCAGTTTTAATCGGCACGATTCTTTCTATTATTATTATTATTTTTTTTTTTTTTGATATATTACAAAAAACCCCAATAATCAATTGCTTTCAATTGTTTATAAATTTTGGGAAAAGAATCAGTACAATTGAAAAACTTTTGAAGAATTAAATTTGCATCATAAATAACATCGAGTTGAGTCAAAAGGATCGATCAGTCTTAAGTCGTCATGCAAGAATTTTTTATTTGAAATAAGAACAATTTCGAGCCCACTGTTCAATTTATAAACTCTTTAAGGTATCTACAATTTTCTCAATAATGTTTTAGGCGGTTCAATTTTTCTTGCAGCAAGTTTGTTTGTTACTTCATTCTCAATTCATCAATATGTCGTCGTGCGTTAGCTTTTGGCAAAAAAAAAACTGAACACAGACTGTCTGAGTGTAAACAAACCAGTAGTTTTACAAGAGAATTGAGGAGAATCGTTTCAAGAAAAATTGCCTTGTCTAAAACATGACTTAAAGAAATTAATTAAATTAAAAACCTAACATTTCTTATAATTATTGTTGTGTTACGAGTAACTCTCTTTTGTTTTGTAGGAAATTCCGCACTGCTTTAAAAGTGAATCAAATGCTTGGACTGTGAACCAGGTCATGAATTCAACTCATACAATGAAATGCTGGGATAGTCTGGGAAGATGGATGAAGAGAGGTAAGATATTAAAGAATAAGGCAGTTCGCGCTACTGTAATGTGCTCTTTAGTGTCAGTAGCTCTCAGTTATATCCAGCTTCAGTGCTTTGCCTTTGCGCTTGATATATTCCAAGAACATTTGACTCAACCAGGTATTAAAGCGAATCAGGAGAAATCGGTTTTTATTCATGATTAAGTGACAATTTGAATCCACTAACTATTTCAGCAAACAGCACCCACATATTGATGAGATGATGTAGAAGCTTCCAATTCCGTTGCGCTGGTATGAAGACTAAAAGTTATTTTAAGCAGTACAAAATAAAAACTACTCACCATTCGCATACAATAAAGAGAAGAAAAAAGTATTCGAATATTCGACTGAATCGATACAAGAAAATTTACTAAAATGTACAGACAAACTGATAAGAAACTGTTGAAAATCAATAAAAACTTAATAAAAATTTATGTTACTGGAGCAGTACACAACGAATAGAGCCGCAAAAACAACGTCGCGACATTAAGCAGAAGTTCAAAAATATAATAAAATATATTATTTATAAATAAATTGAATAACTTTTAATATTTACAAAAATAAAAAATCAGGATAATGAAATTGTTAGTGTTGAGTGCAGTATTTTGTGTGTTAGTGGCAGTGTCCTTGGCTAGTCCCATTAAAAAGAGTATTCGCGATGATAGCGGAGTGTCTGAAAGTTCTGAAAGTTCTGAGCTGAAGCAAATACATAAAGACTCATCCTCTTCCGAAGAGGAGGAATTAGTGCACGATTTTAGTAACAAGGAAATTGCAAAAGACAACAGTTCTGACGATTCCAGCGAAGAGCAGCCAATTTCGGATGTTGTTGCTACAGAGGACACATTGAGGGACGAAATTATTAGAGATTATGACGTTACTCATAATGAATATTTTTCTAAATCCAAGAGATCTGTAGACTTTGCACCACACAACACCAACCAACTTAAAGTTAAAGATGAGGGCTCTATTAAATATGAAAAGCATTTAAGACTGAAACGTCTTCGCCGCAGTGTAGACACCTCTGAAGAAGATTCATCGGAAGAGCATCATGCTGCCAACGGCATAGTTATAGCAAAAAAGCCTGACACAGCCCCAGGTGAAACTTTGGAACTGGCCACCAAGCCTGATACAGCTCCTGCGGAAAGTCTGACCAAGCCTGCAGACGTCAGACGCAAACGAAATGCAGACGGTGCAGACACTTCGGAAGAAGATTCATCGGAGGAGAGTCATGGCCATAACGATATTGCCGCATCTAAGAACCCTGATATAGCACCAGTTGAAACTCTGGAACTGGCCGCCAAGCCTGACACAGCTCCTGCGGAAAGTCTGTCCAAACCAGTAGACATTAGACGCAAACGAAATGCAGACGGTGCAGATACTTCGGAAGAAGATTCATCGGAGGAGAGTCACGGTACCAACGGTGTTGCTGTATCCAAAAAACTTGATACATCACCAGCTGAAACTTTGGAACTGGCCGCCAAGCCTGACTCAGCTCCTGCAGAAAATCTGCCAAAGCCTGCAGATATCAGACGCAAACGGAACACACCCAGTACAGACACTTCAGAAGAAGATTCATCCGAGGAGAAGCCTAAAGCTGACGGTATAGTCATAGCCAAGAAACCTGATGCAGCGCCCGCAGAAAGTGAGCCAAAGCCGGAAGGCTCCAGACGTAGAAGAAATATAGAAGTATCTAGTGCTGAAGATTCCATTCCGGATCAAGATCTAAACGAAGTTCTTATTTTCAGCAATGAAAAACATCACGACACCGAGGAGAACTTTGAAAAGGAGACAATCAACAGCAACGAAAGTGTCATATTCGATGAGAGAAATTTGGAAAATAAAAACTCCGAAGAGGACTATGCGCAAGGATGTGGTGGCGACGATGATTCAAATGAAAATTCCAACGAAAATAATGACAACGCAGTTGATAGATTTTAAAATTTCATAAAAAAATAAATCAATTCAAACAAATTCATTAAACTGGCAACTGTTTCAAGGTTGTGCACACAAATAAGACATTTTATTGCGCACTTAACCAACAATTTAATATATTTTTCTTGAGTTAAACAGAAATTGTTTTCAGCGTTACTTTGCTGTATGTTTGCTTATATATAAGCGAGTAGATATGAACGAACGTCTGTATATATTTAGACTGTTTTTCATTATCAAGGTTTTAGCACATATTTTCTTATCAGGGCTTTTTTACTTTTAATGCTGTACACATTAAATTAACTGGCGGACTTTAATCATCGCAACACTTGAAACTCACAATAAAGAAAATAAAACACAAACAAAGAGTTAGACAAACAGATTGCAACCTCAACATACTCATACATACGTGCATGTGTGGAGGTGTTTGATTATTTGAGGAAAGCAAAGTGAGTAGCTTCGAACGAAATTTAACTGATAACGAACATAAAAATAAAACAAACAAAAGCAGTGCCGAAACTGTCAATTGTAATGTATATATGTATGTGTGTGTATGTGTTAAAATTTATATACAAATTCTTACTATACCATTTTTTAACCACATGTTTTGTTTGCACGCGGCTCAAATCTGGTTAAATTCGACTCATTTGTTGTTTGAGTTTTTTAAAGTTATTCAGGCTGCGAGAAAGCTAAAAATTTTAATTATTTACGTACACATTTTCATTGCGATAATTGTTGTCATTAAATTGATCAATCAGCTTGTAAACCGCACCAAATCGTAACGGCCAATATTTTTCGTTTCATAAGATATTCTTGTAAATAAAGATAATTTTTTTTGCCAGATATTCTAACAACACACATAGAAGAGAAGAAGATTTTCTTCACCACAAATACGTCAGTTTCTCTTGTACAATTATTTCGGAAAGGTACTTCATAAACTTCTCTTTACAAAACTGAATTTCCAACTTAAGCTCCGCAATTGATCACTCCGAATTTTTTAATAAAATTTTGGGGAAAATATAATCAGCAAGATATTAATATTAAGTCTTGATCCACACTTGCAATATATTGTTGCAATAATTCTTGACTTTATAGTGAGAAAAAAGGGAATATAAAATGTACTTCTATTTCATCCGCTCTCACACAAAAACAACAAAAGTTTCACCGTGTGAATTGAGAATAAATAGCGAATATCTACAACTGGAAAGCATTTTTTTTTTCTTAATAACAGGTGTGATTCCGTACTAAAGCTACGGTAGCCCGATTTGCACTAAAACTGATCGCTGGGTAAATGGAAGTTCATTTGTTAGAAGAGCATTCTTCTTCTTTTGCACAAAATACTCCGATTATTTTTTTCGGGTCAAGTAGGTAAATAATCAGCTGTTCGAGAAATAAACAGTAAAAGAAAAGTAGAATATTTGGAGGATTCACATTGTAGTCATAAAGTCATAAGTCATAAAATAATGGCACGAAATATATGACTAGTGTGAATAACCCGTCATAAGTTGGTATGCTAAATAAATTTGTATATGCAAACTATAACAGCGGCCGCCTTGTTATGAGCCGAATACATTTATTTTGTGGCGGCGTACGGAAAAACGTTCAGTGACTACCAGCTACGTAAGTTAAACGAGAAAAATTTTTCACTTGTATATAATTAGTTTTTGCGATTTAGTGCTCTTTTAGTATTTTTTATGTTATAAAAATGTGATTTAATGTACGGACATAGTTTTTTTTAGCTGGTTGTTAGTCGTGAATCACATATAAAAGTAACGGCGGCAGACATATACTCTCGCCAACTCGCCTAAAGATTTTCAGCCGTTCGACTCAAATCTCTCGATCTATTTTATGACAGCACAAAAACATACTTGAAAGAGTACTATTATTTTATGACTTTTTTATAGGCAGCACAACAACAACTTTTTTAAACTGGTCTAAAATCTTATGACTTTATACAAATATGACGAAATAGCACGAAGTGTGAATACCCCAATTGCGTTAAAAAAATATAACGAAATTTATGGGTTAAAAACTGTTTATTTAGTTGTAGTAGAATCTTTGTTAGTTTGTACGTTTTTCTCAAAACTAAATTATTCGGCTCGTATTCATAAAATAAATACCATCTATTTGAAAAATATTTTAGGAAAATTTTGCTCAAAAAATTTTAAATAATCAATTTTGAATAATACAATATGAATAATAAATATCTTGAAAATAAAGAGAAAATTAAATAATTTTCTATGCCATCGTAAGCGAATAAAAATTTCTCTGTTTTTCTGGAAGCTCTTTCCATCTTTCCGACTAAAAAAGTGTATTGACTTTTTCAGGAAATACATGTTTGATTAAAAATTCATGTACTCTAAACGCAACTATTTTGTAGAGGAATTTCTTTGGGATATTTTATTTTGTGTTTGTTGTTTTTCGTCTCTCTTCTATATGAGTGTTGTTGGAATGTCTGGCAAACAAAAGAACTTTATTCAAGTGGATGTATTATGAAACGCACAATATTGGCTAATACAGCGTGTGTAAACAATCAAATATGAGGGCCAATAGGAAATGCATTGCAATTGAGTTATTGACTAACTGGCTGCTACACGATGTTGCAGATTTTATCAAGCTCGTATTGATCCTTGATATTATAATTTCAAAAATATATAGTGAAACTATTTGTAATGCAACACAAACATTTTATTTCGACACTTTTGTCGATTTCTTTTCTAAAAAATAATGCAACATTTTTCACACCTTTTAGAAGAAAATGGCAACATTTTGCCATATCAAAATAAGGAAATAAATCCAACATCCCTCACGAAAAATAATTTCTGCTGTAAAACTTCTCCAAACTTCCATTTTTTAGAAAATAATTGAAAAAATGTTCCATGTTTTCTAGAAAAGAAAACTCTGTCAGAATACAACTTTCTCTGCCGGGTGTGTTACATCAAAATAACCAACAAATAAATTTCCACACACCACGTCTAAGCAAACGGAAAAATAGACCTATCCCAAAATAGCTCGAATTGACCCAAAATAGCATCTACTTGACACACGCTAAACATAGACGGATGCCAACGAGTGATGAAAGCACGCAGCAGAAATTAAGAAATTTACAAAAATACATTAAAAAATTCAAATAAAAAAGCACTTAAAAAACTGTTACTGCAACAAAATAAAGCAAAATAGATTCTTTTAAATTTTTTAGAGAGCAACTAATTTCGATAAGACCGCCAGGGAAATATATTGTAACTTTAAAAATAATCAGTCGCCTAATTGCAGTGTAAAATAGAAAACGTAAAATTTTACGTTTAATTTTCAAACGGAATATAATCGTGGAGCTAAATTTCTAATTCTATTTAATTTATTTGTAAAAATAAAAAATTTTAAATAAAAGAAAAGTCACACAATTATTTATTGAAAATTTAAAAATATTGTGGAATATGTAAGATAATTAATGGAAGTTTAATCATAAAAAATATAAGAAAATAAATTAATTTAATCTGTACGATTACGTAATTTGTATAATAAAAATAACAATTTTTCTTAAATAATATTTATGGTTAATAAAGTGTTTTTTATATAAAAAAAGATTTATAAATGTAAACATACCGGCCTTTAGAAAAACGTGCAATTATATTTGGCTCATAATTTAATAAAACAATTTTGAAAAAATTGTCTTGAAAAATTGTATCTCATAACAAATTTATTGTACGAGTATTTTCACTTAATTCAATGTTTAACAAATAAAGAGTGCGAATAATAAGAGATCGTTAATAAACTCTTTTCAGCAAAAACAGCTTTTGGCTGATTGAAGAAATGTCGCAATTTAGCGATTTAATTTTTTTATTAACAATTTTAAAAGATTTAAATAAAAAAAACGCAAATAATAAGTGTAAATCACATATATGAGCCTCCGCTGGCACAGTACTTCAACTGAAATCTATATAAAACGAGTTAAAATTGGCGGTTTCTCTTCCCTTTCCGCTGTCTTTTTCTTTTCTTTCCGACAAGAAATAATTTTTTATTAATATAATATTATTTTAATTTTGTTTAAAGCTTATACAATTAAATAAAAAATAAGTATAATTAAAATATGTATATCGATGGTCTCCATTAAAAAGGCCCTAAGTTTTATATGTGCGAAATTAAGAGTACAACTCGTCACAAACATTTTTTCGCAACATTATCAGAAAAATAAATATTTCACAAGCAGTTGATAATTATAATTGCCAGCATGATCAAACAGTTTCTGTTGTGCTTTTGTCTTGTCATTTTAAGTTGCAATTATATGGGTTAGGGCCTTCTACTTGACACCAGCTATATGTATGCTTAAAGCGATTGTTTGTTCACCACATGACTGATTTGTTGTTTTACACGAAAGAAAATATTAAGGGTAACATGATTTAGGCGCAATTTTTTCGACCCAAGAAACCGCGTAAAAGTTTCATTGAAACCTCCCGCATAGTAAAACTTTTCACAAAACTTTTTGTATATTTATTTGCATGATATATAGCGTTCTGAACAAAATTTAAGACAATTTTGTTTTCCCGAAATTCCCTGTAAATGAAGTTGGGTTTAAAGTGCTCCACAAAAAACTATATGATAATTTATTTAATTTATGAAGTCTAGATATTTTTGTATACTTTCATGTCTGTTAGTAGATGTCCACAATTTTGTATATTTCTAACACAAAATTTTTAGTTAAACCCGAAAACATAATTCACCTATTCTACATCAAAAAAATAGCTGCTAAAGATCACATATTGAAAAGGAATCGCTAAATTTCTATACTCTATTAAAGCACTCTTTATTTTGCAAACTTAAATAAAATTTCTCTCTTAAAAAACTTCTGTACAAAACAATTCAAAAAGCTGCCAAGATAAAACAAAAATAAATAAATAAAATCAAAAAATAAAATTGTACGTGTCTCACTGCTCGAAATATGCCCGAACCAAATATTTTTTCTCTCTACTCATTTACACCGGAACCACCGAAAAAATCTCCCATCATTAAATTGTCGTGTGGTATCGGTGATACCGATGGTTTCCCAGCCTTTGATGTTGACTCTGAGCAGTACGCTGCTAAAGATGACTCAAAATGGGGTTTCCTTATTACCGGTGGCGCTGAGTTTCATATGCCGCTGACTGTATTTCAGGTGAGTGTAAATTAATAAAAAGTAAATAATAAAACACACGAAACATGAACTTGGTGTTTTTCGTTATAACTGAACATCTTTGAAACATGTTACACTTATTTGGAACAGACATAAATTTAATCGTGTGAATTGGGTGTGTCAATAGTTTTTAAAGATTTTATTGGAAAATGGTATATACCAGAGCTGTGGCTGCTGCGTACCTTGGCTTTGATTTTAATATAAATAAAATTTATGGACATTAAAGCTTGAGAAACGAAGATTATGAGAAATAGTTGATTTTTATATTAAAAACAAGCCACATATAAAAAATCGTATAACACCGTTTCAAAGTTAATTTCTGGAAATTAAAACGATCCTATACATCGATCTTTTCTTTGTAGCGGCATAAGAGCATTAAATGACAAGACAAATACTTATATTATTGGAATAAATTCTTCTTTATTAGAATTTGATGGACAATTTTCTTACATTTATTTTCTATATATAAAACAGCAATCCAGGGGTGTTAAGACACACAAGTGAGAGCGAAAGTGAACGTGACCAGTTGTAGAAAAAAGCTGTCACCAAATTTATTTTACAATAAATTGATTGTTCACCAGATGCGCCGTGTAGTGGTCGATGTTTAACTGATCGCTACAGCAGCACTATTCACTTCGATCAGTATATCTTTGGCTTGTTAATGGTTACGACTCGAGAATAGTACAATTATTGTGAATTCGTCAAAATAGCAAAATTTTTGAAGAGATAATTCAGAATCGTTGTTCTATTGTCAAACGGTTCATTACGACTTGCCACGGTTGACATTCTCTGCAGTCAAATCATAGTTGTCGATGTCCATAAATCGATCTTTTATCTAAAAAGTACTAAAGTACTAAAAAGGAAAGTACTTTTTCTTTACTTTTAAATTATGTAGATTTGAATTATTACGACACGATTAATAACAATATCCAGATAAATCTGGATAGATCCAGACTTGCACTACTTCTGGATCATAATTTTAGGATCCTATCGTTTTCTTTGAAATCTATTTTTTCACAGGGATATTGTTGCGTATAAAAGTCTTCAGAATATCTTCACTAAAATAAACAATAACAAGAAGGAGGTAAATAACTAGAATAGAACTGACACAATATATCAGATTACCAACTAATTATGGACAGAATGCCTATTTACTCTAGACGTTAGTGATTTCAGGAAGTCGAGAATTATTATCGACTTTTCAGAATTGAATTCTACGCACTTTCATATGTGGGCTTGATTAGTTAGATTTCGAAACTGATATTAGTTGGGCGATGGTTTCCCTTCAATTGCATAGACTGAGTTTTAAGAGCTCTTATATGCAAATCTTCAGTATAGACATTTAAAAATCATTTGAGTATTTCATGCACTGATTGTCTAGTTTCCGTTCAATTTTTAAATCATATTATGCTTTTCCTTAGCCAATTGCTTAAAGATTGTAAAATAAATAAAGAGATTCTCAAGACTTCAAAGTTGGCATATTTTTAATATGAAATACTTGTTTTGCTTTAATTCTCAGAGTCTGAGGAAACATCAGCTTTTGAAAAGCTCACCAGAGTTTAATTGATAAGAGTGTCTAACGAAAAGCGAAGTTCTGTTTTTCACGAGCTATTTTCTTTTAACAACATATAAATTGTAAGAATTCAATTTGAATATAATTATTCAGCGAGTCAAGCGTACGATTATTTTTGTTTTCTTTTAATCTCTGCAGATTTTTCTATATAAACAACTCCGTTTGGCAACTTATGCTTTAATATAAGAAAGTGTTTAATGCCCCAAGTATTTTAGTTCAAGCTTTCTTACAAGTTGCTGAAAAGCACTCGACACAATACTTCTACTCTGCAATTCCCGGATATAAAACCTTTTTTAATATCCTCTTTATATTTGAATTAATTTTCTTAAGTAAATTTCTGCCCTAATCCACATTTCATTTAATAGTATCCTTGAGTTTACATTTGTACTAATAACATTATCTTAAAGTTTTTAAATAGAACTTCAAAGAAATGCTGATAAAAAGTCTTTTCTTAAAACGTTAAAAGGCCAACTTGTTAGCATTTTTTCCAAATGATAGAATATTATTTAAAAACAAACATTTAATTCTAAGTAAAACGTTTGTATCTTCTGTATAAACAAATTTTACGATGTGTGGTTGATATCATTTTAAAATGAAAATATTTAGCGCATTAAACAAGATTTAAATTTTACTACATAATAAATAGCTGATATGCAGATAAGCCGAAAATCATTGTGGAGTGAAGCAGGTGTTTCACTTTCTCAAGGGTTCAACGTAACTTTAACTCAAGTTATAAAATATTCGTTGGCAAGTTATATTCAGTCAAATATAATATGTAAATTAAAATTTACTGAAAATAAAATTTACTTAAAACTGTAAAAGATTTTATATGATAATTCATGGCAGCTGAGCTTGACTATTTAATGTTTTTAAGAAAAAAGTTGTTTGCTAAAAACATATCTGCCTTTGAAAACAGCACATAATTAAAATTGACGACGTATATCTGCCTTTTTCATACAGCTTAAACTATCATTTTGATATGATAATATTTCTTTATTGAGGCATAGAGTTCAAGGATAAAAAAATGCTGTTTAAGATTTATTTTGCAAATTCTTAATACCACCAGCTCTTGATTAATAAGTAGAATTTTAATTCCCTTGGAATTTTTATTGCCCTCGAAAGAAATATTTCTCTTGTCAATCTCCCGTGAAAAAATTGTGCTTCAAATAGTTGCAAGTGAAAGTAAAAGAAGCTAAAAAAATTCAAAGATAGTTTTAGTAAAATATATAGACGTGTATTATATATTTGCAAGTTATTAATTACATCCCTTTTGTACTGGGAAAGGCTCCTTCTGAACTAAAAAAGTTTATTTCGCAAGTATTTTTCACTGCTGAATTTAAACTTTTTGAAGTAAACTTTGTTAGGGTAAAAGGGCCCAAGGCTCACTTTGCAAAGTCTTAATTTAACTGTTTAAAAAACAGAGAGAGGAATATTTCATTTGGGTCATTCATTCTACCAGCTGAATTAAAAGTTTACAAAATAAATTTCCCAGTACCAAAGAGGTTTTAAAACCAATCAAAGTATACAAACTCTATATCAGCTTGTGCTCTATTAAAGGATTTTATAACTAACGGAATTTAAACAAGTTTTCTTAAAAAAAATAATATTCCAAGTATATTAAAAAATTTTTAAATGATCTGTTTCCCAGCAAAATTGTTGTGAATAAATTAAAAGGAACGGTGAAAAATCTCGCTCCAAACATATCATTTGCTATCCGGGGAATTTTATTTTAGCATGCAATTCATATACAGGGAATTTATTCAGGATCGTAAATTTAGGGAAAGGGAAGATATTTTGAAGAATAAAGTATTCACGATATATAGATGAAACGATGTTTTCTAAACGGTTTTTATCGGCTTCACTTGCATGCATCTAATTCTTCTTTTGGCTTATACTTCAGCGCGTATACTGAATGTTACTAATAATATTACTCATACGTGATATTGTACTCGTACAAAGTTATGTGGCACATAGTTTTATACGGCTTCGAAGCGGATTAAGCTAAGAATGAAAAACTGTTATAGTAAGCCAAGAAGCACGTTTTTTAACACGTTCGCAGAGTTAAAATAGCTAAAACGCTTTTAAATGACTAAATTATATATTTTAGTTGCATATAATGATATATCAATTGTGAGTCGACACCGATGCCTTTTGTATCAATCCTTGGATTTTAATATTTTCATTAGAAAAAAATTTTCATACAACTCACGGCATCCATAACTACAGATCACCATGTACGAGTAAATGCCATTTGCAACATTCAAATCTTTTCATAAATCGATTTTTTTCTAGAAAATAATGCAACATTCTTCACGCCTTTTGACAGAAAACTGCAACATTTTCTCATTTCAAAATAAGGAATTTATTTGAAATGAATCCAACATCGCTCACGAAAAATAATATCTGTCTCCAAACTTTTCCAAACCGCCAATTTCTAGAAAATAAGTGAAAAAACATTGCCTGTTTTCTAGAAAAGAAAACGCCATTATTGTCATTGTATATTTTCCAAGTGATCGATTGTGATCTTATAAATAACCTTTATTTTATATATATTTCTTTAGTTAATACCGCTATTGATATATTCTTACGTTTCATTATTTGAAAGTTTTCTAGCACGCGTCTGCAGTTAGTGTTTCTAAATTTCTACAAAATTTATTTAGACTAAACAAGCATACAAAACACTGCCAAAAAATCTGTCATTAATGAGAAACAATTTTCTTCATGCAAATTTAGCGCAAACATTAAGTCTTTTATTATGACAAGTAAATAAAGAGAAAAGCAATGAAAATAATTTAAAACAAGTGTTTTGCCAAGTTTTTTTTTAAATATACAAATTTTGATTGCATGTTGGGGATATACAAAACCACAATTATATATCTTTAATAGAAAAGTTAAACTTTACTTAACATTTTGTTAAGGAAATAAAAAAGTTTATATGTGAAATCAAAAAACAAGTAGGAATTTGAAGCCTATAAATAACAGAGCATAAATAAAAGACAGTGTCAGTTTTTAAATTCGAACATTCAGTGTTCAATATTTATTCAAATTATTTTTTTTATATAAAATATTTTGTTTATTCATTTACAACAGTTTTTCTTAGAGCTTAAGAATATTTATCTTTTGGTTTAATAATAGATATAAGAATCGAATACGGGTAAGATTGCGGTGAGATGTCCTCATTGATGTTATACCAGGAAGAACATAAAGTCATGTTGTATTCTAAACACGCGAACTTCGTTCTTGTCTCCTTTGCCGTGAGAGTACATCGAACACAGTGATGCAGGAATGTCCTCTCTACAGGCACATGTCTTAAGTCTTCAAAAACACCTTTAAGTTTAAGCCATTTTAATTTAATTTAATGCCCCATGTCCCAACAAATATTCCTTTGTAGTAAACATCTATGGCAACTCTTTGACTGCCAGCATGTGCTAGACGATGCCATCCCATTCACTCATCCATCATTGCCTGTAAAGGCAGAGATTAATTAAAAAAAAAATTATAAATGAAATTAAAATTTTATTAAAATTAAACAATAGAACGTATATTTTAAATACTCTGGTCTCTGTTGCCAAAAGTTAAATAAAAAAATAAAAATTAATGAAAAAAAAAATTGTAGGATAAAATATTAAAACACAAAATCTATTTGAATATAACGATGACTATAAAGCAGTAAGCACAATAGCGACAGCAGGCTACACGAACACCGGCTACAAAAGTTGTTGACTACAATCGTCGCCTCGTAGTCAGTCACTTAATTATTTTTAGAACGATACCATCAAATCAATAACCATGTGTTGTTTGTTGTTTGTAGTAGAATTCTCATCAAACGCCATTGTAGCCTCTTTTATATATGTACTACTTTTAAATAGTGTTATGCCAATAAAATATATTTAAAGTCCACAGTATATGACAATGGAAATATAGTTTGTTGTTTTTTTTTTGTAAAATAAAACAATATATTTTTAAGTTTACAATAATTGAATATATTTATATTATACTGGCAACATTGCATTTGCTTATGGTCGCTCACCAAAATGGGAATCGGTTTAATTTGACTACAACCACAAAAACAGCAGGGACAACAACCTTGTTGCCTGTAGTAGGAAAAATAATCATTCTCATATACGCACATCGATTCTATTTTGGACAAGTTGTAGTCTGCTGTCGTTATTGTGTTTCATGCTTAACAGTTTTCAACACTCTTGTAAGAAATGTTGAATAACTATAATCTCCTTGGAAAGATTTTGATTTTTAAATAGAATTTATATAAAAATTCACATTTTGGATGGCTACGTTTTGTTATTCTTATTATTATTATTATTATTATTATTATTATTATTATTGTTAAATATTTTAGTAATTCCATAAGAGTTTTTTAATGGAAAACGGTTGACCCTACAGACCATCCCTGTATATTTCGGCTAATTTCAACCGTAAAGGTCATGTAACCTGATTTATGTTGTATTCTATGCTTTTGAGGTCTTCGAGCTTAAACACTATTATTTTAATTTTCGTTCTGAACTCAATTTTTCCTCAATTAGGCCAAGTCAGTTTCTTCTTGATTTTTGAAAATTTTGAATTTAAGAAACTATTATATTACAGCTAATAAAATTAAAAAGGCAGCTTTTTTTAAAAGTGAAAATAGCTCAGACTGGTCAAAGAAAATTTTAAAAATATGAATTTTTTTGTGGAAAGGGCTACCCCTTTCAAAATGTTTCAAAAGAATTTGTTTTTATAATTTACATTTGGCCATCCTTATTTCTGTAACCAGCAAAACAGTGGAAATTATCAAACAAAAATTCAGAATTGTCCAAGAAAATCTGTTTAATTAAATGATTTCTTGGGGAAAGTGATACGTTTTTAAAATTAACAAAATTTTTTTTTTATGTCACCTTCCTGATACTAATGAAATTAGGAATAGTGGGGACGTAACAACAAAAGTTTTGCTTTTATGTGCTGGGATGGCTTTTATGATTAACCGCTTTCTATATTTTTTAATGAAACATAAGTTTCCTGGTGTCGGAAACTACCGACAAAGAAAAAAGTTATAGACAAAAATGTCTTGACAATAAAGTTTAAAAAATTGTTTTTTTTTGTGGAAAACAAATCCCAAATTAAAAATAAAATACCAAACAAAGACTCAGTTTTTTATTTATATTTTTTATTTGTTTATTTATTTATTTGGCTTATAAAACAAACAGCTACAGGCTTATAGAAAACAACTTTATATTATAATTAATATGGTTTTTATAGTTTTACTCGGATGTGATGAAAAGCGAATAAAGTTGCAGAGATCGTTGAATTCGGCTTATATTCGAAGAAATGATTCGTAATCGGCCTAGTATGAACGGAAATATTCCACCTTGAGAGGTACATAAAAATCTGGTGGACAATGGTGGACTATAAATTAAATTTTTTGAACAAAAAAAGCGGATACAGTGTAACCGCTAATTGATGACATGGTCTTAGAGTAGGAAAATTTTTAAAAGTTAGGCGACTTTCATATGGCTGGGCAGGCTTCTGACTCGATATTTCGTAAATGACATCACAAAACTGAAACCAGCAAAAAGAAAAAAAAATCCTAAAATTAGCACAAGCAAGAGAAGTTTTTAATATAAAAAATCTAGCCTGGTCAAACATAATTAAAAATAAATTGAGTTATGTTTGGAAAGAGATACCCCTTATGAACATCAAAGTATCGATTTAAAAAAATTTTCTCAGATATGGCTAATTGTTTGTAAGCACGCTTATTTTTCCCAGTATTATCCGAAACAAATCATTTGTAGGGGTATGGAAGCGTATTTTTAATTTTGTGGAACAAAAGTGAAAATTGAAAATTTCATAAGGGGTACGTACCTCTTTGTTCAAAAAATCGATTTTTAAAAAATTTTCTCAGATATGGCTAATTGTTTGTAAGCACGCTTATTTTTCCCAGTATTATCCGAAACAAATCATTTGTAAGGGTATGGAAGCGTATTTTTAATTTTGTGGAACAAAAGTGAAAATTGAAAATTTCATAAGGGGTACCTCTTTGTTCAAAAAATCGATTTTTAAAAAATTTTCTCAGATATGGCTAATTTTTTGTAAGCACGCTTATTTTTCCCAGTATTATCCAAAACAAATCATTTGTAAGGGTATAGAAGCGTATTTTTAATTTTGTGGAACAAAAGTGAAAATTGAAAATTTCATAAGGGGTACCTCTTTGTTCAAAAAATCGATTTTTAAAAAATTTTCTCAGATATGGCTAATTTTTTGTAAGCACGCTTATTTTTCCCAGTATTATCCAAAACAAATCATTTGTAAGGGTATAGAAGCGTATTTTTAATTTTGTGGAACAAAAGTGAAAATCGAAAATTTCATAAGGGGTACCTCTTTGTTCAAAAAATCGATTTTTAAAAAATTTTCTCAGATATGGCTAATTTTTTGTAAGCACGCTTATTTTTCCCAGTATTATCCAAAACAAATCATTTGTAAGGGTATAGAAGCGTATTTTTAATTTTGTGGAACAAAAGTGAAAATTGAAAATTTCATAAGGGGTACCTCTTTGTTCAAAAAATCGATTTTTAAAAAATTTTCTCAGATATGGCTAATTTTTTGTAAGCACGCTTATTTTTCCCAGTATTATCCAAAACAAATCATTTGTAAGGGTATAGAAGCGTATTTTTAATTTTGTGGAACAAAAGTGAAAATTGAAAATTTCATAAGGGGTACCTCTTTGTTCAAAAAATCGATTTTTAAAAAATTTTCTCAGATATGGCTAATTTTTTGTAAGCACGCTTATTTTTCCCAGTATTATCCAAAACAAATCATTTGTAAGGGTATAGAAGCGTATTTTTAATTTTGTGGAACAAAAGTGAAAATTGAAAATTTCATAAGGGGTACGTACCTCTTTGTTCAAAAAATCGATTTTTAAAAAATTTTCTCAGATATGGCTAATTTTTTGTAAGCACGCTTATTTTTCCCAGTATTATCCAAAACAAATCATTTGTAAGGGTATAGAAGCGTGTTTTTAATTTTGTGGAACAAAAGTGAAAATTGAAAATTTCATAAGGGGTACCTCTTTGTTCAAAAAATCGATTTTTAAAAAATTTTCTCAGATATGGCTAATTTTTTGTAAGCACGCTTATTTTTCCCAGTATTATCCAAAACAAATCATTTGTAAGGGTATAGAAGCGTAGTTTTAATTTTGTGGAACAAAAGTGAAAATCGAAAATTTCATAAGGGGTACCTCTTTGTTCAAAAAATCGATTTTTAAAAAATTTTCTCAGATATGGCTAATTTTTTGTAAGCACGCTTATTTTTCCCAGTATTATCCAAAACAAATCATTTGTAAGGGTATAGAAGCGTATTTTTAATTTTGTGGAACAAAAGTGAAAATTGAAAATTTCATAAGGGGTACCTCTTTGTTCAAAAAATCGATTTTTAAAAAATTTTCTCAGATATGGCTAATTTTTTGTAAGAACGCTTATTTTTCCCAGTATTATCCAAAACAAATCATTTGTAAGGGTATAGAAGCGTATTTTTAATTTTGTGGAACAAAAGTGAAAATTGAAAATTTCATAAGGGGTACCTCTTTGTTCAAAAAATCGATTTTTAAAAAATTTTCTCAGATATGGCTAATTTTTTGTAAGCACGCTTATTTTTCCCAGTATTATCCAAAACAAATCATTTGTAAGGGTATAGAAGCGTGTTTTTAATTTTGTGGAACAAAAGTGAAAATTGAAAATTTCATAAGGGGTACCTCTTTGTTCAAAAAATCGATTTTTAAAAAATTTTCTCAGATATGGCTAATTTTTTGTAAGCACGCTTATTTTTCCCAGTATTATCCAAAACAAATCATTTGTAAGGGTATAGAAGCGTAGTTTTAATTTTGTGGAACAAAAGTGAAAATCGAAAATTTCATAAGGGGTACCTCTTTGTTCAAAAAATCGATTTTTAAAAAATTTTCTCAGATATGGCTAATTTTTTGTAAGCACGCTTATTTTTCCCAGTATTATCCAAAACAAATTATTTGTAAGGGTATAGAAGCGTATTTTTAATTTTGTGGAACAAAAGTGAAAATCGAAAATTTCATAAGGGGTACCTCTTTGTTCAAAAAATCGATTTTTAAAAAATTTTCTCAGATATGGCTAATTTTTTGTAAGCACGCTTATTTTTCCCAGTATTATCCAAAACAAATCATTTGTAAGGGTATAGAAGCGTATTTTTAATTTTGTGGAACAAAAGTGAAAATCGAAAATTTCATAAGGGGTACCTCTTTGTTCAAAAAATCGATTTTTAAAAAATTTTCTCAGATATGGCTAATTTTTTGTAAGCACGCTTATTTTTCCCAGTATTATCCAAAACAAATCATTTGTAAGGGTATAGAAGCGTATTTTTAATTTTGTGGAACAAAAGTGAAAATTGAAAATTTCATAAGGGGTACCTCTTTGTTCAAAAAATCGATTTTTAAAAAATTTTCTCAGATATGGCTAATTTTTTGTAAGCACGCTTATTTTTCCCAGTATTATCCAAAACAAATCATTTGTAAGGGTATAGAAGCGTGTTTTTAATTTTGTGGAACAAAAGTGAAAATTGAAAATTTCATAAGGGGTACCTCTTTAATCAAAAAATCGATTTTTAAAAAATTTTCTCAGATATGGCTAATTTTTTGTAAGCACGCTTATTTTTCCCAGTATTATCCAAAACAAATCATTTGTAAGGGTATAGAAGCGTAGTTTTAATTTTGTGGAACAAAAGTGAAAATCGAAAATTTCATAAGGGGTACCTCTTTGTTCAAAAAATCGATTTAAAAAAAATTTTCTCAGATATGGCTAATATTTTGTAAGCACGCTTATTTTTCCCAGTATTATCCAAAACAAATCATTTGTAAGGGTATAGAAGCGTGTTTTTAATTTTGTGGAACAAAAGTGAAAATTGAAAATTTCATAAGGGGTACCTCTTTGTTCAAAAAATCGATTTTTAAAAAATTTTCTCAGATATGGCTAATTTTTTGTAAGCACGCTTATTTTTCCCAGTATTATCCAAAACAAATCATTTGTAAGGGTATAGAAGCGTGTTTTTAATTTTGTGGAACAAAAGTGAAAATTGAAAATTTCATAAGGGGTACCTCTTTGTTCAAAAAATCGATTTTTAAAAAATTTTCTCAGATATGGCTAATTTTTTGTAAGCACGCTTATTTTTCCCAGTATTATCCAAAACAAATCATTTGTAAGGGTATAGAAGCGTATTTTTAATTTTGTGGAACAAAAGTGAAAATCGAAAATTTCATAAGGGGTACCTCTTTGTTCAAAAAATCGATTTTTAAAAAATTTTCTCAGATATGGCTAATATTTTGTAAGCACGCTTATTTTTCCCAGTATTATCCAAAACAAATCATTTGTAAGGGTATAGAAGCGTGTTTTTAATTTTGTGGAACAAAAGTGAAAATTGAAAATTTCATAAGGGGTACCTCTTTGTTCAAAAAATCGATTTTTAAAAAATTTTCTCAGATATGGCTAATTTTTTGTAAGCACGCTTATTTTTCCCAGTATTATCCAAAACAAATCATTTGTAAGGGTATAGAAGCGTATTTTTAATTTTGTGGAACAAAAGTGAAAATTGAAAATTTCATAAGGGGTACCTCTTTGTTCAAAAAATCGATTTTTAAAAAATTTTCTCAGATATGGCTAATTTTTTGTAAGCACGCTTATTTTTCCCAGTATTATCCAAAACAAATCATTTGTAAGGGTATAGAAGCGTATTTTTAATTTTGTGGAACAAAAGTGAAAATCGAAAATTTCATAAGGGGTACGTACCTCTTTGTTCAAAAAATCGATTTTTAAAAAATTTTCTCAGATATGGCTAATTTTTTGTAAGCACGCTTATTTTTCCCAGTATTATCCAAAACAAATCATTTGTAAGGGTATAGAAGCGTATTTTTAATTTTGTGGAACAAAAGAGAAAATTGAAAATTTCATAAGGGGTACCTCTTTGTTCAAAAAATCGATTTTTAAAAAATTTTCTCAGATATGGCTAATTTTTTGTAAGCACGCTTATTTTTCCCAGTATTATCCAAAACAAATCATTTGTAAGGGTATAGAAGCGTATTTTTAATTTTGTGGAACAAAAGTGAAAATTGAAAATTTCATAAGGGGTACCTCTTTGTTCAAAAAATCGATTTTTAAAAAATTTTCTCAGATATGGCTAATTTTTTGTAAGCACGCTTATTTTTCCCAGTATTATCCAAAACAAATCATTTGTAAGGGTATAGAAGCGTATTTTTAATTTTGTGGAACAAAAGTGAAAATTGAAAATTTCATAAGGGGTACCTCTTTGTTCAAAAAATCGATTTTTAAAAAATTTTCTCAGATATGGCTAATTTTTTGTAAGCACGCTTATTTTTCCCAGTATTATCCAAAACAAATCATTTGTAAGGGTATAGAAGCGTATTTTTAATTTTGTGGAACAAAAGTGAAAATTGAAAATTTCATAAGGGGTACCTCTTTGTTCAAAAAATCGATTTTTAAAAAATTTTCTCAGATATGGCAAATTTTTTGTAAGCACGCTTATTTTTCCCAGTATTATCCAAAACAAATCATTTGTAAGGGTATAGAAGCGTATTTTTAATTTTGTGGAACAAAAGTGAAAATTGAAAATTTCATAAGGGGTACCTCTTTGTTCAAAAAATCGATTTTTAAAAAATTTTCTCAGATATGGCTAATTTTTTGTAAGCACGCTTATTTTTCCCAGTATTATCCAAAACAAATCATTTGTAAGGGTATAGAAGCGTATTTTTAATTTTGTGGAACAAAAGTGAAAATTGAAAATTTCATAAGGGGTACCTCTTTGTTCAAAAAATCGATTTTTAAAAAATTTTCTCAGATATGGCAAATTTTTTGTAAGCACGCTTATTTTTCCCAGTATTATCCAAAACAAATCATTTGTAAGGGTATAGAAGCGTATTTTTAATTTTGTGGAACAAAAGTGAAAATTGAAAATTTCATAAGGGGTATCTTTTTGTTCAAAAAATCGATTTTTAAAAAATTTTCTCAGATATGGCTAATTTTTTGTAAGCACGCTTATTTTTCCCAGTATTATCCAAAACAAATCATTTGTAAGGGTATAGAAGCGTATTTTTAATTTTGTGGAACAAAAGTGAAAATTGAAAATTTCATAAGGGTTACCTCTTTGTTCAAAAAATCGATTTTTAAAAAATTTTCTCAGATATGGCTAATTTTTTGTAAGCACGCTTATTTTTCCCAGTATTATCCAAAACAAATCATTTGTAAGGGTATAGAAGCGTATTTTTAAATTTGTGGAACAAAAGTGAAAATTGAAAATTTCATAAGGGGTACCTCTTTGTTCAAAAAATCGATTTTTAAAAAATTTTCTCAGATATGGCTAATTTTTTGTAAGCACGCTTATTTTTCCCAGTATTATCCAAAACAAATCATTTGTAAGGGTATAGAAGCGTATTTTTAATTTTGTGGAACAAAAGTGAAAATTGAAAATTTCATAAGGGGTACCTCTTTGTTCAAAAAATCGATTTTTAAAAAATTTTCTCAGATATGGCTAATTTTTTGTAAGCACGCTTATTTTTCCCAGTATTATCCAAAACAAATCATTTGTAAGGGTATAGAAGCGTATTTTTAATTTTGTGGAACAAAAGTGAAAATTGAAAATTTCATAAGGGGTACCTCTTTGTTCAAAAAATCGATTTTTAAAAAATTTTCTCAGATATGGCTAATTTTTTGTAAGCACGCTTATTTTTCCCAGTATTATCCAAAACAAATCATTTGTAAGGGTATAGAAGCGTATTTTTAATTTTGTGGAACAAAAGTGAAAATTGAAAATTTCATAAGGGGTACCTCTTTGTTCAAAAAATCGATTTTTAAAAAATTTTCTCAGATATGGCTAATTTTTTGTAAGCACGCTTATTTTTCCCAGTATTATCCAAAACAAATCATTTGTAAGGGTAAAGAAGCGTATTTTTAATTTTGTGGAACAAAAGTGAAAATTGAAAATTTCATAAGGGGTACCTCTTTGTTCAAAAAATCGATTTTTAAAAAATTTTCTCAGATATGGCTAATTTTTTGTAAGCACGCTTATTTTTCCCAGTATTATCCAAAACAAATCATTTGTAAGGGTATAGAAGCGTATTTTTAATTTTGTGGAACAAAAGTGAAAATTGAAAATTTCATAAGGGGTACCTCTTTGTTCAAAAAATCGATTTTTAAAAAATTTTCTCAGATATGGCTAATTTTTTGTAAGCACGCTTATTTTTCCCAGTATTATCCAAAACAAATCATTTGTAAGGGTATAGAAGCGTATTTTTAATTTTGTGGAACAAAAGTGAAAATTGAAAATTTCATAAGGGGTACCTCTTTGTTCAAAAAATCGATTTTTAAAAAATTTTCTCAGATATGGCTAATTTTTTGTAAGCACGCTTATTTTTCCCAGTATTATCCAAAACAAATCATTTGTAAGGGTATAGAAGCGTATTTTTAATTTTGTGGAACAAAAGTGAAAATTTAAAATTTCATAAGGGGTACCTCTTTGTTCAAAAAATCGATTTTTAAAAAATTTTCTCAGATATGGCTAATTTTTTGTAAGCACGCTTATTTTTCCCAGTATTATCCAAAACAAATCATTTGTAAGGGTATAGAAGCGTATTTTTAATTTTGTGGAACAAAAGTGAAAATCGAAAATTTCATAAGGGGTACGTACCTCTTTGTTCAAAAAATCGATTTTTAAAAAATTTTCTCAGATATGGCTAATTTTTTGTAAGCACGCTTATTTTTCCCAGTATTATCCAAAACAAATCATTTGTAAGGGTATAGAAGCGTATTTTTAATTTTGTGGAACAAAAGTGAAAATTGAAAATTTCATAAGGGGTACCTCTTTGTTCAAAAAATCGATTTTTAAAAAATTTTCTCAGATATGGCTAATTTCTTGTAAGCACGCTTATTTTTCCCAGTATTATCCAAAACAAATCATTTGTAAGGGTATAGAAGCGTATTTTTAATTTTGTGGAACAAAAGTGAAAATTGAAAATTTCATAAGGGGTACCTCTTTGTTCAAAAAATCGATTTTTAAAAAATTTTCTCAGATATGGCTAATTTTTTGTAAGCACGCTTATTTTTCCCAGTATTATCCAAAACAAATCATTTGTAAGTGTATAGAAGCGTATTTTTAATTTTGTGGAACAAAAGTGAAAATTGAAAATTTCATAAGGGGTACCTCTTTGTTCAAAAAATCGATTTTTAAAAAATTTTCTCAGATATGGCTAATTTTTTGTAAGCACGCTTATTTTTCCCAGTATTATCCAAAACAAATCATTTGTAAGGGTATAGAAGCGTATTTTTAATTTTGTGGAACAAAAGTGAAAATTGAAAATTTCATAAGGGGTACCTCTTTGTTCAAAAAATCGATTTTTAAAAAATTTTCTCAGATATGGCTAATTTTTTGTAAGCACGCTTATTTTTCCCAGTATTATCCAAAACAAATCATTTGTAAGGGTATAGAAGCGTATTTTTAATTTTGTGGAACAAAAGTGAAAATTGAAAATTTCATAAGGGGTACCTCTTTGTTAAAAAAATCGATTTTTAAAAAATTTTCTCAGATATGGCTAATTTTTTGTAAGCACGCTTATTTTTCCCAGTATTATCCAAAACAAATCATTTGTAAGGGTATAGAAGCGTATTTTTAATTTTGTGGAACAAAAGTAAAAATTGAAAATTTCATAAGGGGTACCTCTTTGTTCAAAAAATCGATTTTTAAAAAATTTTCTCAGATATGGCTAATTTTTTGTAAGCACGCTTATTTTTCCCAGTATTATCCAAAACAAATCATTTGTAAGGGTATAGAAGCGTATTTTTAATTTTGTGGAACAAAAGTGAAAATTGAAAATTTCATAAGGGGTACCTCTTTGTTCAAAAAATCGATTTTTAAAAAATTTTCTCAGATATGGCTAATTTTTTGTAAGCACGCATATTTTTCCCAGTATTATCCAAAACAAATCATTTGTAAGGGTATAGAAGCGTATTTTTAATTTTGTGGAACAAAAGTGAAAATCGAAAATTTCATAAGGGGTACCTCTTTGTTCAAAAAATCGATTTTTAAAAAATTTTCTCAGATATGGCTAATTTTTTGTAAGCACGCTTATTTTTCCCAGTATTATCCAAAACAAATCATTTGTAAGGGTATAGAAGCGTATTTTTAATTTTGTGGAACAAAAGTGAAAATCGAAAATTTCATAAGGGGTACCTCTTTGTTCAAAAAATCGATTTTTAAAAAATTTTCTCAGATATGGCTAATTTTTTGTAAGCACGCTTATTTTTCCCAGTATTATCCAAAACAAATCATTTGTAAGGGTATAGAAGCGTATTTTTAATTTTGTGGAACAAAAGTGAAAATTGAAAATTTCATAAGGGGTACCTCTTTGTTCAAAAAATCGATTTTTAAAAAATTTTCTCAGATATGGCTAATTTTTTGTAAGCACGCTTATTTTTCCCAGTATTATCCAAAACAAATCATTTGTAAGGGTATAGAAGCGTATTTTTAATTTTGTGGAACAAAAGTGAAAATCGAAAATTTCATAAGGGGTACCTCTTTGTTCAAAAAATCGATTTTTAAAAAATTTTCTCAGATATGGCTAATTTTTTGTAAGCACGCTTATTTTTCCCAGTATTATCCAAAACAAATCATTTGTAAGGGTATAGAAGCGTATTTTTAATTTTGTGGAACAAAAGTAAAAATTGAAAATTTCATAAGGGGTACCTCTTTGTTCAAAAAATCGATTTTTAAAAAATTTTCTCAGATATGGCTAATTTTTTGTAAGCACGCTTATTTTTCCCAGTATTATCCAAAACAAATCATTTGTAAGGGTATAGAAGCGTATTTTTAATTTTGTGGAACAAAAGTGAAAATTGAAAATTTCATAAGGGGTACCTCTTTGTTCAAAAAATCGATTTTTAAAAAATTTTCTCAGATATGGCTAATTTTTTGTAAGCACGCATATTTTTCCCAGTATTATCCAAAACAAATCATTTGTAAGGGTATAGAAGCGTATTTTTAATTTTGTGGAACAAAAGTGAAAATCGAAAATTTCATAAGGGGTACCTCTTTGTTCAAAAAATCGATTTTTAAAAAATTTTCTCAGATATGGCTAATTTTTTGTAAGCACGCTTATTTTTCCCAGTATTATCCAAAACAAATCATTTGTAAGGGTATAGAAGCGTATTTTTAATTTTGTGGAACAAAAGTGAAAATCGAAAATTTCATAAGGGGTACCTCTTTGTTCAAAAAATCGATTTTTAAAAAATTTTCTCAGATATGGCTAATTTTTTGTAAGCACGCTTATTTTTCCCAGTACTATCCAAAACAAATCATTTGTAAGGGTATTGAAGCGTATTTTTAATTTTGTGGAACAAAAGTAAAAATTGAAAATTTCATAAGGGGTACCTCTTTGTTCAAAAAATCGATTTTTAAAAAATTTTCTCAGATATGGCTAATTTTTTGTAAGCACGCTTATTTTTCCCAGTATTATCCAAAACAAATCATTTGTAAGGATATAGAAGCGTATTTTTAATTTTGTGGAACAAAAGTGAAAATTGAAAATTTCATAAGGGGTACGTACCTCTTTGTTCAAAAAATCGATTTTTAAAAAATTTTCTCAGATATGGCTAATTTTTTGTAAGCACGCTTATTTTTCCCAGTATTATCCAAAACAAATCATTTGTAAGGGTATAGAAGCGTATTTTTAATTTTGTGGAACAAAAGTGAAAATCGAAAATTTCATAAGGGGTACCTCTTTGTTCAAAAAATCGATTTTTAAAAAATTTTCTCAGATATGGCTAATTTTTTGTAAGCACGCTTATTTTTCCCAGTATTATCCAAAACAAATCATTTGTAAGGGTATAGAAGCGTATTTTTAATTTTGTGGAACAAAAGTGAAAATTGAAAATTTCATAAGGGGTACCTCTTTGTTCAAAAAATAGATTTTTAAAAAATTTTCTCAGATATGGCTAATTTTTTGTAAGCACGCTTATTTTTCCCAGTATTATCCAAAACAAATCATTTGTAAGGGTATAGAAGCGTATTTTTAATTTTGTGGAACAAAAGTGAAAATCGAAAATTTCATAAGGGGTACCTCTTTGTTCAAAAAATCGATTTTTAAAAAATTTTCTCAGATATGGCTAATTTTTTGTAAGCACGCTTATTTTTCCCAGTATTATCCAAAACAAATCATTTGTAAGGGTATAGAAGCGTATTTTTAATTTTGTGGAACAAAAGTGAAAATTGAAAATTTCATAAGGGGTACCTCTTTGTTCAAAAAATCGATTTTTAAAAAATTTTCTCAGATATGGCTAATTTTTTGTAAGCACGCTTATTTTTCCCAGTATTATCCAAAACAAATCATTTGTAAGGGTATAGAAGCGTATTTTTAATTTTGTGGAACAAAAGTGAAAATCGAAAATTTCATAAGGGGTACCTCTTTGTTCAAAAAATCGATTTTTAAAAAATTTTCTCAGATATGGCTAATTTTTTGTAAGCACGCTTATTTTTCCCAGTATTATCCAAAACAAATCATTTGTAAGGGTATAGAAGCGTATTTTTAATTTTGTGGAACAAAAGTGAAAATTGAAAATTTCATAAGGGGTACGTACCTCTTTGTTCAAAAAATCGATTTTTAAGAAATTTTCTCAGATATGGCTAATTTTTTGTAAGCACGCTTATTTTTCCCAGTATTATCCAAAACAAATCATTTGTAAGGGTATAGAAGCGTATTTTTAATTTTGTGGAACAAAAGTGAAAATTGAAAATTTCATAAGGGTTACCTCTTTGTTCAAAAAATCGATTTTTAAAAAATTTTCTCAGATATGGCTAATATTTTGTAAGCACGCTTATTTTTCCCAGTATTATCCAAAACAAATCATTTGTAAGGGTATAGAAGCGTATTTTTAATTTTGTGGAACAAAAGTGAAAATTGAAAATTTCATAAGGGGTATCTCTTTGTTCAAAAAATCGATTTTTTAAAAATTTTCTCAGATATGGCTAATTTTTTGTAAGCACGCTTATTTTTCCCAGTATTATCCAAAACAAATCATTTGTAAGGGTATAGAAGCGTATTTTTAATTTTGTGGAACAAAAGTGAAAATCGAAAATTTCATAAGGGGTAGCTCTTTGTTCAAAAAATCGATTTTTAAAAAATTTTCTCAGATATGGCTAATTTTTTGTAAGCACGCTTATTTTTCCCAGTATTATCCAAAACAAATCATTTGTAAGGGTATAGAAGCGTATTTTTAATTTTGTGGAACAAAAGTGAAAATTTCATAAGGGGTACCGCTTTGTTCAAAAAATCGATTTTAAAAAATTTTCTCAGATATGGCTAATTTTTTGTAAGCACGCTTATTTTTCCCAGTATTATCCAAAACAAATCATTTGTAAGGGTATAGAAGCGTATTTTTAATTTTGTGGAACAAAAGTGAAAATTGAAAATTTCATAAGGGGTACCTCTTTGTTCAAAAAATCGATTTTTAAAAAATTTTCTCAGATATGGCTAATTTTTTGTAAGCACGCTTATTTTTCCCAGTATTATCCAAAACAAATCATTTGTAAGGGTATAGAAGCGTATTTTTAATTTTGTGGAACAAAAGTGAAAATCGAAAATTTCATAAGGATTACCTCTTTGTTCAAAAAATCGATTTTTAAAAAATTTTCTCAGATATGGCTAATTTTTTGTAAGCACGCTTATTTTTCCCAGTATTATCCAAAACAAATCATTTGTAAGGGTATAGAAGCGTATTTTTAATTTTGTGGAACAAAAGTGAAAATTGAAAATTTCATAAGGGGTACCTCTTTGTTCAAAAAATCGATTTTTAAAAAATTTTCTCAGATATGGCTAATTTTTTGTAAGCACGCTTATTTTTCCCAGTATTATCCAAAACAAATCATTTGTAAGGGTATAGAAGCGTATTTTTAATTTTGTGGAACAAAAGTGAAAATCGAAAATTTCATAAGGGGTACCTCCTTGTTCAAAAAATCGATTTTTAAAAATTTTTCTCAGATATGGCTAATTTTTTGTAAGCACGCTTATTTTTCCCAGTATTATCCAAAACAAATCATTTGTAAGGGTATAGAAGCGTATTTTTAATTTTGTGGAACAAAAGTGAAAATCGAAAATTTCATAAGGGGTACCTCTTTGTTCAAAAAATCGATTTTTAAAAAATTTTCTCAGATATGGCTAATTTTTTGTAAGCACGCTTATTTTTCCCAGTATTATCCAAAACAAATCATTTGTAAGGGTATAGAAGCGTATTTTTAATTTTGTGGAACAAAAGTGAAAATTGAAAATTTCATAAGGGGTACCTCTTTGTTCAAAAAATCGATTTTTAAAAAATTTTCTCAGATATGGCTAATTTTTTGTAAGCACGCTTATTTTTCCCAGTATTATCCAAAACAAATCATTTGTAAGGGTATAGAAGCGTATTTTTAATTTTGTGGAACAAAAGTGAAAATCGAAAATTTCATAAGGGGTACCGCTTTGTTCAAAAAATCGATTTTTAAAAAATTTTCTCAGATATGGCTAATTTTTTGTAAGTACGCTTATTTTTCCCAGTATTATCCAAAACAAATCATTTGTAAGGGTATAGAAGCGTATTTTTAATTTTGTGGAACAAAAGGGAAAATCGAAAATTTCATAAGGGGTACCTCTTTGTTCAAAAAATCGATTTTTAAAAAATTTTCTCAGATATGGCTAATTTTTTGTAAGCACGCTTATTTTTCCCAGTATTATCCAAAACAAATCATTTGTAAGGGTATAGAAGCGTATTTTTAATTTTGTGGAACAAAAGTGAAAATCGAAAATTTCATAAGGGGTACCTCTTTGTTCAAAAAATCGATTTTTAAAAAATTTTCTCAGATATGGCTAATTTTTTGTAAGCACGCTTATTTTTCCCAGTATTATCCAAAACAAATCATTTGTAAGGGTATAGAAGCGTATTTTTAATTTTGTGGAACAAAAGTGAAAATTTAAAATTTTATAAGGGGTACCGCTTTGTTCAAAAAATCGATTTTTAAAAAATTTTCTCAGATATGGCTAATTTTTTGTAAGCACGCTTATTTTTCCCAGTATTATCCAAAACAAATCATTTGTAAGGGTATAGAAGCGTATTTTTAATTTTGTGGAACAAAAGTGAAAATCGAAAATTTCATAAGGGGTACCTCTTTGTTCAAAAAATCGATTTTTAAAAAATTTTCTCAGATATGGCTAATTTTTTGTAAGCACGCTTATTTTTCCCAGTATTATCCAAAACAAATCATTTGTAAGGGTATAGAAGCGTATTTTTAATTTTGTGGAACAAAAGTGAAAATCGAAAATTTCATAAGGGGTACCTCTTTGTTCAAAAAATCGATTTTTAAAAAATTTTCTCAGATATGGCTAATTTTTTTTAAGCACGCTTATTTTTCCCAGTATTATCCAAAACAAATCATTTGTAAGGGTATAGAAGCGTATTTTTAATTTTGTGGAACAAAAGTGAAAATCGAAAATTTCATAAGGGGTACCTCTTTGTTCAAAAAATCGATTTTTAAAAAATTTTCTCAGATATGGCTAATTTTTTGTAAGCACGCTTATTTTTCCCAGTATTATCCAAAACAAATCATTTGTAAGGGTATAGAAGCGTATTTTTAATTTTGTGGAACAAAAGTGAAAATTGAAAATTTCATAAGGGGTACCGCTTTGTTCAAAAAATCGATTTTTAAAAAATTTTCTCAGATATGGCTAATTTTTTGTAAGCACGCTTATTTTTCCCAGTATTATCCAAAACAAATCATTTGTAAGGGTATAGAAGCGTATTTTTAATTTTGTGGAACAAAAGTGAAAATTGAAAATTTCATAAGGGGTACCGCTTTGTTCAAAAAATCGATTTTTAAAAAATTTTCTCAGATATGGCTAATTTTTTGTAAGCACGCTTATTTTTCCCAGTATTATCCAAAACAAATCATTTGTAAGGGTATAGAAGCGTATTTTTAATTTTGTGGAACAAAAGTGAAAATTGAAAATTTCATAAGGGGTACCGCTTTGTTCAAAAAATCGATTTTTAAAAAATTTTCTCAGATATGGCTAATTTTTTGTAAGCACGCTTATTTTTCCCAGTATTATCCAAAACAAATCATTTGTAAGGGTATAGAAGCGTATTTTTAATTTTGTGGAACTAAAGTGAAAATCGAAAATTTCATAAGGGGTACCTCTTTGTTCAAAAAATCGATTTTAAAAAAATTTTCTCAGATATGGCTAATTTTTTGTAAGCACGCTTATTTTTACCAGTATTATCCAAAACAAATCATTTGTAAGGGTATAGAAGCGTATTTTTAATTTTGTGGAACAAAAGTGAAAATTGAAAATTTCATAAGGGGTACCGCTTTGTTCAAAAAATCGATTTTTAAAAAATTTTCTCAGATATGGCTAATTTTTTGTAAGCACGCTTATTTTTCCCAGTATTATCCAAAACAAATCATTTGTAAGGGTATAGAAGCGTATTTTTAATTTTGTGGAACAAAAGTGAAAATTGAAAATTTCATAAGGGGTACCGCTTTGTTCAAAAAATCGATTTTTAAAAAATTTTCTCAGATATGGCTAATTTTTTGTAAGCACGCTTATTTTTCCCAGTATTATCCAAAACAAATCATTTGTAAGGGTATAGAAGCGTATTTTTAATTTTGTGGAACAAAAGTGAAAATTGAAAATTTCATAAGGGGTACCGCTTTGTTCAAAAAATCGATTTTTAAAAAATTTTCTCAGATATGGCTAATTTTTTGTAAGCACGCTTATTTTTCCCAGTATTATCCAAAACAAATCATTTGTAAGGGTATAGAAGCGTATTTTTAATTTTGTGGAACTAAAGTGAAAATCGAAAATTTCATAAGGGGTACCTCTTTGTTCAAAAAATCGATTTTAAAAAAATTTTCTCAGATATGGCTAATTTTTTGTAAGCACGCTTATTTTTCCCAGTATTATCCAAAACAAATCATTTGTAAGGGTATAGAAGCATATTTTTAATTTTGTGGAACAAAAGTGAAAATCGAAAATTTCATAAGGGGTACCTCTTTGTTCAAAAAATCGATTTTTAAAAAATTTTCTCAGATATGGCTAATTTTTTGTAAGCACGCTTATTTTTCCCAGTATTATCCAAAACAAATCATTTGTAAGGGTATAGAAGCGTATTTTTAATTTTGTGGAACAAAAGTGAAAATCGAAAATTTCATAAGGGGTACCTCTTTGTTCAAAAAATCGATTTTTAAAAAATTTTCTCAGATATGGCTAATTTTTTGTAAGCACGCTTATTTTTCCCAGTATTATCCAAAACAAATCATTTGTAAGGGTATAGAAGCGTATTTTTAATTTTGTGGAACAAAAGTGAAAATTGAAAATTTCATAAGGGGTACCTCTTTGTTCAAAAAATCGATTTTTAAAAAATTTTCTCAGATATGGCTAATTTTTTTGTAAGCACGCTTATTTTTCCCAGTATTATCCAAAACAAATACTTTGTAAGGGTATAGAAGCGTATTTTTAATTTTGTGGAACAAAAGTGAAAATTTAAAATTTCATAAGGGGTACCTCTTTGTTCAAAAAATCGATTTTAAAAAAATTTTCTCAGATATGGCTAATTTTTTGTAAGCACGCTTATTTTTCCCAGTATTATCCAAAACAAATACTTTGTAAGGGTATAGAAGCGTATTTTTAATTTTGTGGAACAAAAGTGAAAATTTAAAATTTCATAAGGGGTACCTCTTTGTTCAAAAAATCGATTTTTAAAAAATTTTCTCAGATATGGCTAATTTTTTGTAAGCACGCTTATTTTTCCCAGTATTATCCAAAACAAATCATTTGTAAGGGTATAGAAGCGTATTTTTAATTTTGTGGAACAAAAGTGAAAATCGAAAATTTCATAAGGGGTACCTCTTTGTTCAAAAAATCGATTTTTAAAAAATTTTCTCAGATATGGCTAATTTTTTGTAAGCACGCTTATTTTTCCCAGTATTATCCAAAACAAATCATTTGTAAGGGTATAGAAGCATATTTTTAATTTTGTGGAACAAAAGTGAAAATTGAAAATTTCATAAGGGGTACCTCTTTGTTCAAAAAATCGATTTTTAAAAAATTTTCTCAGATATGGCTAATTTTTTGTAAGCACGCTTATTTTTCCCAGTATTATCCAAAACAAATCATTTGTAAGGGTATAGAAGCGTATTTTTAATTTTGTGGAACAAAAGTGAAAATCGAAAATTTCATAAGGGGTACCTCTTTGTTCAAAAAATCGATTTTTAAAAAATTTTCTCAGATATGGCTAATTTTTTGTAAGCACGCTTATTTTTCCCAGTATTATCCAAAACAAATCATTTGTAAGGGTATAGAAGCGTATTTTTAATTTTGTGGAACAAAAGTGAAAATCGAAAATTTCATAAGGGGTACCTCTTTGTTCAAAAAATCGATTTTTAAAAAATTTTCTCAGATATGGCTAATTTTTTGTAAGCACGCTTATTTTCCCCAGTATTATCCAAAACAAATCATTTGTAAGGGTATAGAAGCGTATTTTTAATTTTGTGGAACAAAAGTGAAAATCGAAAATTTCATAAGGGGTACCTCTTTGTTCAAAAAATCGATTTTTAAAAAATTTTCTCAGATATGGCTAATTTTTTGTAAGCACGCTTATTTTTCCCAGTATTATCCAAAACAAATCATTTGTAAGGGTATAGAAGCGTATTTTTAATTTTGTGGAACAAAAGTGAAAATCGAAAATTTCATAAGGGGTACCTCTTTGTTCAAAAAATCGATTTTTAAAAAATTTTCTCAGATATGGCTAATTTTTTGTAAGCACGCTTATTTTTCCCAGTATTATCCAAAACAAATCATTTGTAAGGGTATAGAAGCGTATTTTTAATTTTGTGGAACAAAAGTGAAAATCGAAAATTTCATAAGGGGTACCTCTTTGTTCAAAAAATCGATTTTTAAAAAATTTTCTCAGATATGGCTAATTTTTTGTAAGCACGCTTATTTTTCCCAGTATTATCCAAAACAAATCATTTGTAAGGGTATAGAAGCGTATTTTTAATTTTGTGGAACAAAAGTGAAAATTGAAAATTTCATAAGGGGTACCGCTTTGTTCAAAAAATCGATTTTTAAAAAATTTTCTCAGATATGGCTAATTTTTTGTAAGCACGCTTATTTTTCCCAGTATTATCCAAACCAAATCATTTGTAAGGGTATAGAAGCGTATTTTTAATTTTGTGGAACAAAAGTGAAAATTGAAAATTTCATAAGGGGTACCTCTTTGTTCAAAAAATCGATTTTTAAAAAATTTTCTCAGATATGGCTAATTTTTTGTAAGCACGCTTATTTTTCCCAGTATTATCCAAAACAAATCATTTGTAAGGGTATAGAAGCGTATTTTTAATTTTGTGGAACTAAAGTGAAAATCGAAAATTTCATAAGGGGTACCTCTTTGTTCAAAAAATCGATTTTAAAAAAATTTTCTCAGATATGGCTAATTTTTTGTAAGCACGCTTATTTTTCCCAGTATTATCCAAAACAAATCATTTGTAAGGGTATAGAAGCATATTTTTAATTTTGTGGAACAAAAGTAAAAATCGAAAATTTCATAAGGGGTACCTCTTTGTTCAAAAAATCGATTTTTAAAAAATTTTCTCAGATATGGCTAATTTTTTGTAAGCACGCTTATTTTTCCCAGTATTATCCAAAACAAATCATTTGTAAGGGTATAGAAGCGTATTTTTAATTTTGTGGAACAAAAGTGAAAATTGAAAATTTCATAAGGGGTACCTCTTTGTTCAAAAAATCGATTTTTAAAAAATTTTCTCAGATATGGCTAATTTTTTGTAAGCACGCTTATTTTTCCCAGTATTATCCAAAACAAATCATTTGTAAGGGTATAGAAGCGTATTTTTAATTTTGTGGAACAAAAGTGAAAATCGAAAATTTCATAAGGGGTACCTCTTTGTTCAAAAAATCGATTTTTAAAAAATTTTCTCAGATATGGCTAATTTTTTGTAAGCACGCTTATTTTTCCCAGTATTATCCAAAACAAATCATTTGTAAGGGTATAGAAGCGTATTTTTAATTTTGTGGAACAAAAGTGAAAATCGAAAATTTCATAAGGGGTACCTCTTTGTTCAAAAAATCGATTTTTAAAAAATTTTCTCAGATATGGCTAATTTTTTGTAAGCACGCTTATTTTCCCCAGTATTATCCAAAACAAATCATTTGTAAGGGTATAGAAGCGTATTTTTAATTTTGTGGAACAAAAGTGAAAATCGAAAATTTCATAAGGGGTACCTCTTTGTTCAAAAAATCGATTTTTAAAAAATTTTCTCAGATATGGCTAATTTTTTGTAAGCACGCTTATTTTTCCCAGTATTATCCAAAACAAATCATTTGTAAGGGTATAGAAGCGTATTTTTAATTTTGTGGAACAAAAGTGAAAATCGAAAATTTCATAAGGGGTACCTCTTTGTTCAAAAAATCGATTTTTAAAAAATTTTCTCAGATATGGCTAATTTTTTGTAAGCACGCTTATTTTTCCCAGTATTATCCAAAACAAATCATTTGTAAGGGTATAGAAGCGTATTTTTAATTTTGTGGAACAAAAGTGAAAATCGAAAATTTCATAAGGGGTACCTCTTTGTTCAAAAAATCGATTTTTAAAAAATTTTCTCAGATATGGCTAATTTTTTGTAAGCACGCTTATTTTTCCCAGTATTATCCAAAACAAATCATTTGTAAGGGTATAGAAGCGTATTTTTAATTTTGTGGAACAAAAGTGAAAATTGAAAATTTCATAAGGGGTACCGCTTTGTTCAAAAAATCGATTTTTAAAAAATTTTCTCAGATATGGCTAATTTTTTGTAAGCACGCTTATTTTTCCCAGTATTATCCAAACCAAATCATTTGTAAGGGTATAGAAGCGTATTTTTAATTTTGTGGAACAAAAGTGAAAATTGAAAATTTCATAAGGGGTACCTCTTTGTTCAAAAAATCGATTTTTAAAAAATTTTCTCAGATATGGCTAATTTTTTGTAAGCACGCTTATTTTTCCCAGTATTATCCAAAACAAATCATTTGTAAGGGTATAGAAGCGTATTTTTAATTTTGTGGAACTAAAGTGAAAATCGAAAATTTCATAAGGGGTACCTCTTTGTTCAAAAAATCGATTTTAAAAAAATTTTCTCAGATATGGCTAATTTTTTGTAAGCACGCTTATTTTTCCCAGTATTATCCAAAACAAATCATTTGTAAGGGTATAGAAGCATATTTTTAATTTTGTGGAACAAAAGTAAAAATCGAAAATTTCATAAGGGGTACCTCTTTGTTCAAAAAATCGATTTTTAAAAAATTTTCTCAGATATGGCTAATTTTTTGTAAGCACGCTTATTTTTCCCAGTATTATCCAAAACAAATCATTTGTAAGGGTATAGAAGCGTATTTTTAATTTTGTGGAACAAAAGTGAAAATTGAAAATTTCATAAGGGGTACCTCTTTGTTCAAAAAATCGATTTTTAAAAAATTTTCTCAGATATGGCTAATTTTTTGTAAGCACGCTTATTTTTCCCAGTATTATCCAAAACAAATCATTTGTAAGGGTATAGAAGCGTATTTTTAATTTTGTGGAACAAAAGTGAAAATCGAAAATTTCATAAGGGGTACCTCTTTGTTCAAAAAATCGATTTTTAAAAAATTTTCTCAGATATGGCTAATTTTTTGTAAGCACGCTTATTTTCCCCAGTATTATCCAAAACAAATCATTTGTAAGGGTATAGAAGCGTATTTTTAATTTTGTGGAACAAAAGTGAAAATCGAAAATTTCATAAGGGGAACCTCTTTGTTCAAAAAATCGATTTTTAAAAAATTTTCTCAGATATGGCTAATTTTTTGTAAGCACGCTTATTTTCCCCAGTATTATCCAAAACAAATCATTTGTAAGGGTATAGAAGCGTATTTTTAATTTTGTGGAACAAAAGTGAAAATCGAAAATTTCATAAGGGGTACCTCTTTGTTCAAAAAATCGATTTTTAAAAAATTTTCTCAGATATGGCTAATTTTTTGTAAGCACGCTTATTTTTCCCAGTATTATCCAAAACAAATCATTTGTAAGGGTATAGAAGCGTATTTTTAATTTTGTGGAACAAAAGTGAAAATCGAAAATTTCATAAGGGGTACCTCTTTGTTCAAAAAATCGATTTTTAAAAAATTTTCTCAGATATGGCTAATTTTTTGTAAGCACGCTTATTTTTCCCAGTATTATCCAAAACAAATCATTTGTAAGGGTATAGAAGCGTATTTTTAATTTTGTGGAACAAAAGTGAAAATTGAAAATTTCATAAGGGGTACCTCTTTGTTCAAAAAATCGATTTTTAAAAAATTTTCTCAGATATGGCTAATTTTTTGTAAGCACGCTTATTTTTCCCAGTATTATCCAAAACAAATACTTTGTAAGGGTATAGAAGCGTATTTTTAATTTTGTGGAACAAAAGTGAAAATTTAAAATTTCATAAGGGGTACCTCTTTGTTCAAAAAATCGATTTTTAAAAAATTTTCTCAGATATGGCTAATTTTTTGTAAGCACGCTTATTTTTCCCAGTATTATCCAAAACAAATCATTTGTAAGGGTATAGAAGCGTATTTTTAATTTTGTGGAACAAAAGTGAAAATTGAAAATTTCATAAGGGGTACCTCTTTGTTCAAAAAATCGATTTTTAAAAAATTTTCTCAGATATGGCTAATTTTTTGTAAGCACGCTTATTTTTCCCAGTATTATCCAAAACAAATCATTTGTAAGGGTATAGAAACGTATTTTTAATTTTGTGGAACAAAAGTGAAAATTGAAAATTTCATAAGGGGTACCTCTTTGTTCAAAAAATCGATTTTAAAAAAGTTTTCTCAGATATGGCTAATTTTTTGTAAGCACGCTTATTTTTCCCAGTATTATTCAAAACAAATCATTTGTAAGGGTATAGAAGCGTATTTTTAATTTTGTGGAACAAAAGTGAAAATTGAAAATTTCATAAGGGGTACCTCTTTGTTCAAAAAATCGATTTTTAAAAAATTTTCTCAGATATGGCTAATTTTTTGTAAGCACGCTTATTTTTCCCAGTATTATTCAAAACAAATCATTTGTAAGGGTATAGAAGCGTATTTTTAATTTTGTGGAACAAAAGTGAAAATTGAAAATTTCATAAGGGGTACCTCTTTGTTCAAAAAATCGATTTTTAAAAAATTTTCTTAGATATGGCTAATTTTTTGTAAGCACGCTTATTTTTCCCAGTATTATCCAAAACAAATCATTTGTAAGGGTATAGAAACGTATTTTTAATTTTGTGGAACAAAAGTGAAAATTGAAAATTTCATAAGGGGTACCTCTTTGTTCAAAAAATCGATTTTAAAAAAGTTTTCTCAGATATGGCTAATTTTTTGCAAGCACGCTTATTTTTCCCAGTATTATCCAAAACAAATCATTTGTAAGGGTACAGAAGCGTATTTTTAATTTTGTGGAACAAAAGTGAAAATCGAAAATTTCATAAGGGGTACCTCTTTGTTCAAAAAATCGATTTTTAAAAAATTTTCTCAGATATGGCTAATTTTTTGTAAGCACGCTTATTTTTCCCAGTATTATCCAAAACAAATACTTTGTAAGGGTATAGAAGCGTATTTTTAATTTTGTGGAACAAAAGTGAAAATTGAAAATTTCATAAGGGGTACCTCTTTGTTCAAAAAATCGATTTTTAAAAAATTTTCTCAGATATGGCTAATTTTTTGTAAGCACGCTTATTTTTCCCAGTATTATCCAAAACAAATCATTTGTAAGGGTATAGAAACGTATTTTTAATTTTGTGGAACAAAAGTGAAAATTGAAAATTTCATAAGGGGTACCTCTTTGTTCAAAAAATCGATTTTTAAAAAATTTTCTCAGATATGGCTAATTTTTTGTAAGCACGCTTATTTTTCCCAGTATTATCCAAAACAAATCATTTGTAAGGGTATAGAAACGTATTTTTAATTTTGTGGAACAAAAGTGAAAATTGAAAATTTCATAAGGGGTACCTCTTTGTTCAAAAAATCGATTTTTAAAAAATTTTCTCAGATATGGCTAATTTTTTGTAAGCACGCTTATTTTTCCCAGTATTATCCAAAACAAATCATTTGTAAGGGTATAGAAACGTATTTTTAATTTTGTGGAACAAAAGTGAAAATTGAAAATTTCATAAGGGGTACCTCTTTGTTCAAAAAATCGATTTTTAAAAAATTTTCTCAGATATGGCTAATTTTTTGTAAGCACGCTTATTTTTCCCAGTATTATCCAAAACAAATCATTTGTAAGGGTATAGAAACGTATTTTTAATTTTGTGGAACAAAAGTGAAAATTGAAAATTTCATAAGGGGTACCTCTTTGTTCAAAAAATCGATTTTTAAAAAATTTTCTCAGATATGGCTAATTTTTTGTAAGCACGCTTATTTTTCCCAGTATTATCCAAAACAAATCATTTGTAAGGGTATAGAAACGTATTTTTAATTTTGTGGAACAAAAGTGAAAATTGAAAATTTCATAAGGGGTACCTCTTTGTTCAAAAAATCGATTTTAAAAAAGTTTTCTCAGATATGGCTAATTTTTTGTAAGCACGCTTATTTTTCCCAGTATTATTTTTCCCAGTATTATCCAAAACAAATCATTTGTAAGGGTATAGAAACGTATTTTTAATTTTGTGGAACAAAAGTGAAAATTGAAAATTTCATAAGGGGTACCTCTTTGTTCAAAAAATCGATTTTAAAAAAGTTTTCTCAGATATGGCTAATTTTTTGCAAGCACGCTTATTTTTCCCAGTATTATCCAAAACAAATCATTTGTAAGGGTACAGAAGCGTATTTTTAATTTTGTGGAACAAAAGTGAAAATCGAAAATTTCATAAGGGGTACCTCTTTGTTCAAAAAATCGATTTTTAAAAAATTTTCTCAGATATGGCTAATTTTTTGTAAGCACGCTTATTTTTCCCAGTATTATCCAAAACAAATCATTTGTAAGGGTATAGAAGCGTATTTTTAATTTTGTGGAACAAAAGTGAAAATTGAAAATTTCATAAGGGGTACCTCTTTGTTCAAAAAATCGATTTTTAAAAAATCTTCTCAGATATGGCTAATTTTTTGTAAGCACGCTTATTTTTCCCAGTATTATCCAAAACAAATACTTTGTAAGGGTATAGAAGCGTATTTTTAATTTTGTGGAACAAAAGTGAAAATTGAAAATTTCATAAGGGGTACCTCTTTGTTCAAAAAATCGATTTTTAAAAAATTTTCTCAGATATGGCTAATTTTTTGTAAGCACGCTTATTTTTCCCAGTATTATCCAAAACAAATCATTTGTAAAGGTATAGAAGAGTATTTTTAATTTTGTGGAACAAAAGTGAAAATCGAAAAAAATCAAAAAATCGATTTTTAAAAAATTTTCTCAGATCTGGCTAATTTTTTGTAAGCACGCTTATTTTCCCCAGTATTATCCAAAACAAATCATTTGTAAGGGTATAGAAGCGTATTTTTAATTTTGTGGAACAAAAGTGAAAATCGAAAATTTCATAAGGGGTACCTCTTTGTTCAAAAAATCGATTTTTAAAAAATTTTCTCAGATATGGCTAATTTTTTGTAAGCACGCTTATTTTTCCCAGTATTATCCAAAACAAATCATTTGTAAGGGTATAGAAGCGTATTTTTAATTTTGTGGAACAAAAGTGAAAATCGAAAATTTCATAAGGGGTACCTCTTTGTTCAAAAAATCGATTTTTAAAAAATTTTCTCAGATATGGCTAATTTTTTGTAAGCACGCTTATTTTTCCCAGTATTATCCAAAACAAATCATTTGTAAGGGTATAGAAGCGTATTTTTAATTTTGTGGAACAAAAGTGAAAATCGAAAATTTCATAAGGGGTACCTCTTTGTTCAAAAAATCGATTTTTAAAAAATTTTCTCAGATATGGCTAATTTTTTGTAAGCACGCTTATTTTTCCCAGTATTATCCAAAACAAATCATTTGTAAGGGTATAGAAGCGTATTTTTAATTTTGTGGAACAAAAGTGAAAATTGAAAATTTCATAAGGGGTACCGCTTTGTTCAAAAAATCGATTTTAAAAAAATTTTCTCAGATATGGCAAATTTTTTGTAAGCACGCTTATTTTTCCCAGTATTATCCAAAACAAATCATTTGTAAGGGTATAGAAGCGTATTTTTAATTTTGTGGAACAAAAGTGAAAATTGAAAATTTCATAAGGGGTACCTCTTTGTTCAAAAAATCGATTTTTAAAAAATTTTCTCAGATATGGCTAATTTTTTGTAAGCACGCTTATTTTTCCCAGTATTATCCAAAACAAATCATTTGTAAGGGTATAGAAGCGTATTTTTAATTTTGTGGAACTAAAGTGAAAATCGAAAATTTCATAAGGGGTACCTCTTTGTTCAAAAAATCGATTTTAAAAAAATTTTCTCAGATATGGCTAATTTTTTGTAAGCACGCTTATTTTTCCCAGTATTATCCAAAACAAATCATTTGTAAGGGTATAGAAGCGTATTTTTAATTTTGTGGAACAAAAGTGAAAATCGAAAATTTCATAAGGGGTACCTCTTTGTTCAAAAAATCGATTTTTAAAAAATTTTCTCAGATATGGCTAATTTTTTGTAAGCACGCTTATTTTTCCCAGTATTATCCAAAACAAATCATTTGTAAGGGTATAGAAGCGTATTTTTAATTTTGTGGAACAAAAGTGAAAATTGAAAATTTCATAAGGGGTACCTCTTTGTTCAAAAAATCGATTTTTAAAAAATTTTCTCAGATATGGCTAATTTTTTGTAAGCACGCTTATTTTTCCCAGTATTATCCAAAACAAATACTTTGTAAGGGTATAGAAGCGTATTTTTAATTTTGTGGAACAAAAGTGAAAATTTAAAATTTCATAAGGGGTACCTCTTTGTTCAAAAAATCGATTTTTAAAAAATTTTCTCAGATATGGCTAATTTTTTGTAAGCACGCTTATTTTTCCCAGTATTATCCAAAACAAATCATTTGTAAGGGTATAGAAGCGTATTTTTAATTTTGTGGAACAAAAGTGAAAATTGAAAATTTCATAAGGGGTACCTCTTTGTTCAAAAAATCGATTTTTAAAAAATTTTCTCAGATATGGCTAATTTTTTGTAAGCACGCTTATTTTTCCCAGTATTATCCAAAACAAATCATTTGTAAGGGTATAGAAGCGTATTTTTAATTTTGTGGAACAAAAGTGAAAATTGAAAATTTCATAAGGGGTACCTCTTTGTTCAAAAAATCGATATTTAAAAAATTTTCTCAGATATGGCTAATTTTTTGTAAGCACGCTTATTTTTCCCAGTATTATCCAAAACAAATCATTTGTAAGGGTATAGAAACGTATTTTTAATTTTGTGGAACAAAAGTGAAAATTGAAAATTTCATAAGGGGTACCTCTTTGTTCAAAAAATCGATTTTAAAAAAGTTTTCTCAGATATGGCTAATTTTTTGCAAGCACGCTTATTTTTCCCAGTATTATCCAAAACAAATCATTTGTAAGGGTACAGAAGCGTATTTTTAATTTTGTGGAACAAAAGTGAAAATCGAAAATTTCATAAGGGGTACCTCTTTGTTCAAAAAATCGATTTTTAAAAAATTTTCTCAGATATGGCTAATTTTTTGTAAGCACGCTTATTTTTCCCAGTATTATCCAAAACAAATACTTTGTAAGGGTATAGAAGCGTATTTTTAATTTTGTGGAACAAAAGTGAAAATTGAAAATTTCATAAGGGGTACCTCTTTGTTCAAAAAATCGATTTTTAAAAAATTTTCTCAGATATGGCTAATTTTTTGTAAGCACGCTTATTTTTCCCAGTATTATCCAAAACAAATCATTTGTAAGGGTATAGAAACGTATTTTTAATTTTGTGGAACAAAAGTGAAAATTGAAAATTTCATAAGGGGTACCTCTTTGTTCAAAAAATCGATTTTTAAAAAATTTTCTCAGATATGGCTAATTTTTTGTAAGCACGCTTATTTTTCCCAGTATTATCCAAAACAAATCATTTGTAAGGGTATAGAAACGTATTTTTAATTTTGTGGAACAAAAGTGAAAATTGAAAATTTCATAAGGGGTACCTCTTTGTTCAAAAAATCGATTTTAAAAAAGTTTTCTCAGATATGGCTAATTTTTTGTAAGCACGCTTATTTTTCCCAGTATTATTCAAAACAAATCATTTGTAAGGGTATAGAAGCGTATTTTTAATTTTGTGGAACAAAAGTGAAAATTGAAAATTTCATATGGGGTACCTCTTTGTTCAAAAAATCGATTTTTAAAAAATTTTCTCAGATATGGCTAATTTTTTGTAAGCACGCTTATTTTTCCCAGTATTATCCAAAACAAATCATTTGTAAGGGTATAGAAACGTATTTTTAATTTTGTGGAACAAAAGTGAAAATTGAAAATTTCATAAGGGGTACCTCTTTGTTCAAAAAATCGATTTTAAAAAAGTTTTCTCAGATATGGCTAATTTTTTGTAAGCACGCTTATTTTTCCCAGTATTATTCAAAACAAATCATTTGTAAGGGTATAGAAGCGTATTTTTAATTTTGTGGAACAAAAGTGAAAATTGAAAATTTCATATGGGGTACCTCTTTGTTCAAAAAATCGATTTTTAAAAAATTTTCTCAGATATGGCTAATTTTTTGTAAGCACGCTTATTTTTCCCAGTATTATCCAAAACAAATCATTTGTAAGGGTATAGAAACGTATTTTTAATTTTGTGGAACAAAAGTGAAAATTGAAAATTTCATAAGGGGTACCTCTTTGTTCAAAAAATCGATTTTAAAAAAGTTTTCTCAGATATGGCTAATTTTTTGTAAGCACGCTTATTTTTCCCAGTATTATTCAAAACAAATCATTTGTAAGGGTATAGAAGCGTATTTTTAATTTTGTGGAACAAAAGTGAAAATTGAAAATTTCATATGGGGTACCTCTTTGTTCAAAAAATCGATTTTTAAAAAATTTTCTCAGATATGGCTAATTTTTTGTAAGCACGCTTATTTTTCCCAGTATTATCCAAAACAAATCATTTGTAAGGGTATAGAAACGTATTTTTAATTTTGTGGAACAAAAGTGAAAATTGAAAATTTCATAAGGGGTACCTCTTTGTTCAAAAAATCGATTTTAAAAAAGTTTTCTCAGATATGGCTAATTTTTTGTAAGCACGCTTATTTTTCCCAGTATTATTCAAAACAAATCATTTGTAAGGGTATAGAAGCGTATTTTTAATTTTGTGGAACAAAAGTGAAAATTGAAAATTTCATATGGGGTACCTCTTTGTTCAAAAAATCGATTTTTAAAAAATTTTCTCAGATATGGCTAATTTTTTGTAAGCACGCTTATTTTTCCCAGTATTATCCAAAACAAATCATTTGTAAGGGTATAGAAACGTATTTTTAATTTTGTGGAACAAAAGTGAAAATTGAAAATTTCATAAGGGGTACCTCTTTGTTCAAAAAATCGATTTTAAAAAAGTTTTCTCAGATATGGCTAATTTTTTGTAAGCACGCTTATTTTTCCCAGTATTATTCAAAACAAATCATTTGTAAGGGTATAGAAGCGTATTTTTAATTTTGTGGAACAAAAGTGAAAATTGAAAATTTCATAAGGGGTACCTCTTTGTTCAAAAAATCGATTTTTAAAAAATTTTCTCAGATATGGCTAATTTTTTGTAAGCACGCTTATTTTTCCCAGTATTATTCAAAACAAATCATTTGTAAGGGTATAGAAGCGTATTTTTAATTTTGTGGAACAAAAGTGAAAATTGAAAATTTCATAAGGGGTACCTCTTTGTTCAAAAAATCGATTTTAAAAAAGTTTTCTCAGATATGGCTAATTTTTTGCAAGCACGCTTATTTTTCCCAGTATTATCCAAAACAAATCATTTGTAAGGGTACAGAAGCGTATTTTTAATTTTGTGGAACAAAAGTGAAAATCGAAAATTTCATAAGGGGTACCTCTTTGTTCAAAAAATCGATTTTTAAAAAATTTTCTCAGATATGGCTAATTTTTTGTAAGCACGCTTATTTTTCCCAGTATTATCCAAAACAAATCATTTGTAAGGGTATAGAAGCGTATTTTTAATTTTGTGGAACAAAAGTGAAAATTGAAAATTTCATAAGGGGTACCTCTTTGTTCAAAAAATCGATTTTTAAAAAATCTTCTCAGATATGGCTAATTTTTTGTAAGCACGCTTATTTTTCCCAGTATTATCCAAAACAAATACTTTGTAAGGGTATAGAAGCGTATTTTTAATTTTGTGGAACAAAAGTGAAAATTGAAAATTTCATAAGGGGTACCTCTTTGTTCAAAAAATCGATTTTTAAAAAATTTTCTCAGATATGGCTAATTTTTTGTAAGCACGCTTATTTTTCCCAGTATTATCCAAAACAAATCATTTGTAAGGGTATAGAAGAGTATTTTTAATTTTGTGGAACAAAAGTGAAAATCGAAAATTTCATAAGGGGTACCTCTTTGTTCAAAAAATCGATTTTTAAAAAATTTTCTCAGATATGGCTAATTTTTTGTAAGCACGCTTATTTTTCCCAGTATTATCCAAAACAAATCATTTGTAAGGGTATAGAAGCGTATTTTTAATTTTGTGGAACAAAAGTGAAAATTAAAAATTTCATAAGGGGTACCTCTTTGTTCAAAAAATCGATTTTAAAAAAGTTTTCTCAGATATGGCTAATTTTTTGTAAGCACGCTTATTTTTCCCAGTATTATCCAAAACAAATCATTTGTAAGGGTACAGAAGCGTATTTTTAATTTTGTGGAACAAAAGTGAAAATCGAAAATTTCATAAGGGGTACCTCTTTGTTCAAAAAATCGATTTTAAAAAAATTTTCTCAGATATGGCTAATTTTTTGTAAGCACGCTTATTTTTCCCAGTATTATCCAAAACAAATCATTTGTAAGGGTATAGAAGCGTATTTTTAATTTTGTGGAACAAAAGTGCAAATTGAAAATTTCATAAGGGGTACCTCTTTGTTCAAAAAATCGATTTTTAAAAAATTTTCTCAGATATGGCTAATTTTTTGTAAGCACGCTTATTTTTCCCAGTATTATCCAAAACAAATCATTTGTAAGGGTATAGAAGAGTATTTTTAATTTTGTGGAACAAAAGTGAAAATCGAAAATTTCATAAGGGGTACCTCTTTGTTCAAAAAATCGATTTTTAAAAAATTTTCTCAGATATGGCTAATTTTTTGTAAGCACGCTTATTTTTCCCAGTATTATCCAAAACAAATCATTTGTAAGGGTATAGAAGCGTATTTTTAATTTTGTGGAACAAAAGTGAAAATTGAAAATTTCATAAGGGGTACCTCTTTGTTCAAAAAATCGATTTTTAAAAAATTTTCTCAGATATGGCTAATTTTTTGCAAGCACGCTTATTTTTCCCAGTATTATCCAAAACAAATCATTTGTAATGGTATAGAAGCGTATTTTTAATTTTGTGGAACAAAAGTGAAAATTGAAAATTTCATAAGGGGTACCTCTTTGTTCAAAAAATCGATTTTTAAAAAATTTTCTCAGATATGGCTAATTTTTTGCAAGCACGCTTATTTTTCCCAGTATTATCCAAAACAAATCATTTGTAAGGGTATAGAAGCGTATTTTTAATTTTGTGGAACAAAAGTGAAAATTGAAAATTTCATAAGGGGTACCTCTTTGTTCAAAAAATCGATTTTTAAAAAATTTTCTCAGATATGGCTAATTTTTTGTAAGCACGCTTATTTTTCCCAGTATTATCCAAAACAAATCATTTGTAAGGGTATAGAAGCGTATTTTTAATTTTGTGGAACAAAAGTGAAAATTGAAAATTTCATAAGGGGTACCTCTTTGTTCAAAAAATCGATTTTTAAAAAATTTTCTCAGATATGGCTAATTTTTTGTAAGCACGCTTATTTTTCCCAGTATTATCCAAAACAAATACTTTGTAAGGGTATAGAAGCGTATTTTTAATTTTGTGGAACAAAAGTGAAAATTTAAAATTTCATAAGGGGTACCTCTTTGTTCAAAAAATCGATTTTTAAAAAATTTTCTCAGATATGGCTAATTTTTTGTAAGCACGCTTATTTTTCCCAGTATTATCCAAAACAAATCATTTGTAAGGGTATAGAAGCGTATTTTTAATTTTGTGGAACAAAAGTGAAAATTGAAAATTTCATAAGGGGTACCTCTTTGTTCAAAAAATCGATTTTTAAAAAATTTTCTCAGATATGGCTAATTTTTTGTAAGCACGCTTATTTTTCCCAGTATTATCCAAAACAAATCATTTGTAAGGGTATAGAAACGTATTTTTAATTTTGTGGAACAAAAGTGAAAATTGAAAATTTCATAAGGGGTACCTCTTTGTTCAAAAAATCGATTTTAAAAAAGTTTTCTCAGATATGGCTAATTTTTTGTAAGCACGCTTATTTTTCCCAGTATTATTCAAAACAAATCATTTGTAAGGGTATAGAAGCGTATTTTTAATTTTGTGGAACAAAAGTGAAAATTGAAAATTTCATAAGGGGTACCTCTTTGTTCAAAAAATCGATTTTTAAAAAATTTTCTCAGATATGGCTAATTTTTTGTAAGCACGCTTATTTTTCCCAGTATTATTCAAAACAAATCATTTGTAAGGGTATAGAAGCGTATTTTTAATTTTGTGGAACAAAAGTGAAAATTGAAAATTTCATAAGGGGTACCTCTTTGTTCAAAAAATCGATTTTTAAAAAATTTTCTCAGATATGGCTAATTTTTTGTAAGCACGCTTATTTTTCCCAGTATTATCCAAAACAAATCATTTGTAAGGGTATAGAAACGTATTTTTAATTTTGTGGAACAAAAGTGAAAATTGAAAATTGCATAAGGGGTACCTCTTTGTTCAAAAAATCGATTTTAAAAAAGTTTTCTCAGATATGGCTAATTTTTTGCAAGCACGCTTATTTTTCCCAGTATTATCCAAAACAAATCATTTGTAAGGGTACAGAAGCGTATTTTTAATTTTGTGGAACAAAAGTGAAAATCGAAAATTTCATAAGGGGTACCTCTTTGTTCAAAAAATCGATTTTTAAAAAATTTTCTCAGATATGGCTAATTTTTTGTAAGCACGCTTATTTTTCCCAGTATTATCCAAAACAAATACTTTGTAAGGGTATAGAAGCGTATTTTTAATTTTGTGGAACAAAAGTGAAAATTGAAAATTTCATAAGGGGTACCTCTTTGTTCAAAAAATCGATTTTTAAAAAATTTTCTCAGATATGGCTAATTTTTTGTAAGCACGCTTATTTTTCCCAGTATTATCCAAAACAAATCATTTGTAAGGGTATAGAAACGTATTTTTAATTTTGTGGAACAAAAGTGAAAATTGAAAATTTCATAAGGGGTACTCTCAGATATGGCTAATTTTTTGTAAGCACGCTTATTTTTCCCAGTATTATCCAAAACAAATCATTTGTAAGGGTATAGAAACGTATTTTTAATTTTGTGGAACAAAAGTGAAAATTGAAAATTTCATAAGGGGTACCTCTTTGTTCAAAAAATCGATTTTTAAAAAATTTTCTCAGATATGGCTAATTTTTTGTAAGCACGCTTATTTTTCCCAGTATTATCCAAAACAAATCATTTGTAAGGGTATAGAAACGTATTTTTAATTTTGTGGAACAAAAGTGAAAATTGAAAATTTCATAAGGGGTACCTCTTTGTTCAAAAAATCGATTTTTAAAAAATTTTCTCAGATATGGCTAATTTTTTGTAAGCACGCTTATTTTTCCCAGTATTATCCAAAACAAATCATTTGTAAGGGTATAGAAACGTATTTTTAATTTTGTGGAACAAAAGTGAAAATTGAAAATTTCATAAGGGGTACCTCTTTGTTCAAAAAATCGATTTTTAAAAAATTTTCTCAGATATGGCTAATTTTTTGTAAGCACGCTTATTTTTCCCAGTATTATCCAAAACAAATCATTTGTAAGGGTATAGAAACGTATTTTTAATTTTGTGGAACAAAAGTGAAAATTGAAAATTTCATAAGGGGTACCTCTTTGTTCAAAAAATCGATTTTAAAAAAGTTTTCTCAGATATGGCTAATTTTTTGTAAGCACGCTTATTTTTCCCAGTATTATTCAAAACAAATCATTTGTAAGGGTATAGAAGCGTATTTTTAATTTTGTGGAACAAAAGTGAAAATTGAAAATTTCATAAGGGGTACCTCTTTGTTCAAAAAATCGATTTTTAAAAAATTTTCTCAGATATGGCTAATTTTTTGTAAGCACGCTTATTTTTCCCAGTATTATCCAAAACAAATCATTTGTAAGGGTATAGAAACGTATTTTTAATTTTGTGGAACAAAAGTGAAAATTGAAAATTTCATAAGGGGTACCTCTTTGTTCAAAAAATCGATTTTTAAAAAATTTTCTCAGATATGGCTAATTTTTTGTAAGCACGCTTATTTTTCCCAGTATTATCCAAAACAAATCATTTGTAAGGGTATAGAAACGTATTTTTAATTTTGTGGAACAAAAGTGAAAATTGAAAATTTCATAAGGGGTACCTCTTTGTTCAAAAAATCGATTTTAAAAAAGTTTTCTCAGATATGGCTAATTTTTTGCAAGCACGCTTATTTTTCCCAGTATTATCCAAAACAAATCATTTGTAAGGGTACAGAAGCGTATTTTTAATTTTGTGGAACAAAAGTGAAAATCGAAAATTTCATAAGGGGTACCTCTTTGTACAAAAAATCGATTTTTAAAAAATTTTCTCAGATATGGCTAATTTTTTGTAAGCACGCTTATTTTTCCCAGTATTATCCAAAACAAATCATTTGTAAGGGTATAGAAGCGTATTTTTAATTTTGTGGAACAAAAGTGAAAATTGAAAATTTCATAAGGGGTACCTCTTTGTTCAAAAAATCGATTTTTAAAAAATCTTCTCAGATATGGCTAATTTTTTGTAAGCACGCTTATTTTTCCCAGTATTATCCAAAACAAATACTTTGTAAGGGTATAGAAGCGTATTTTTAATTTTGTGGAACAAAAGTGAAAATTGAAAATTTCATAAGGGGTACCTCTTTGTTCAAAAAATCGATTTTTAAAAAATTTTCTCAGATATGGCTAATTTTTTGTAAGCACGCTTATTTTTCCCAGTATTATCCAAAACAAATCATTTGTAAGGGTATAGAAGAGTATTTTTAATTTTGTGGAACAAAAGTGAAAATCGAAAATTTCATAAGGGGTACCTCTTTGTTCAAAAAATCGATTTTTAAAAAATTTTCTCAGATATGGCTAATTTTTTGTAAGCACGCTTATTTTTCCCAGTATTATCCAAAACAAATCATTTGTAAGGGTATAGAAGCGTATTTTTAATTTTGTGGAACAAAAGTGAAAATTAAAAATTTCATAAGGGGTACCTCTTTGTTCAAAAAATCGATTTTAAAAAAGTTTTCTCAGATATGGCTAATTTTTTGTAAGCACGCTTATTTTTCCCAGTATTATCCAAAACAAATCATTTGTAAGGGTACAGAAGCGTATTTTTAATTTTGTGGAACAAAAGTGAAAATCGAAAATTTCATAAGGGGTACCTCTTTGTTCAAAAAATCGATTTTAAAAAAATTTTCTCAGATATGGCTAATTTTTTGTAAGCACGCTTATTTTTCCCAGTATTATCCAAAACAAATACTTTGTAAGGGTATAGAAGCGTATTTTTAATTTTGTGGAACAAAAGTGAAAATTGAAAATTTCATAAGGGGTACCTCTTTGTTCAAAAAATCGATTTTTAAAAAATTTTCTCAGATATGGCTAATTTTTTGTAAGCACGCTTATTTTTCCCAGTATTATCCAAAACAAATCATTTGTAAGGGTATAGAAGAGTATTTTTAATTTTGTGGAACAAAAGTGAAAATCGAAAATTTCATAAGGGGTACCTCTTTGTTCAAAAAATCGATTTTTAAAAAATTTTCTCAGATATGGCTAATTTTTTGTAAGCACGCTTATTTTTCCCAGTATTATCCAAAACAAATCATTTGTAAGGGTATAGAAGCGTATTTTTAATTTTGTGGAACAAAAGTGAAAATTAAAAATTTCATAAGGGGTACCTCTTTGTTCAAAAAATCGATTTTAAAAAAGTTTTCTCAGATATGGCTAATTTTTTGTAAGCACGCTTATTTTTCCCAGTATTATCCAAAACAAATCATTTGTAAGGGTACAGAAGCGTATTTTTAATTTTGTGGAACAAAAGTGAAAATCGAAAATTTCATAAGGGGTACCTCTTTGTTCAAAAAATCGATTTTTAAAAAATTTTCTCAGATATGGCTAATATTTTGTAAGCACGCTTATTTTTCCCAGTATTATCCAAAACAAATCATTTGTAATGGTATAGAAGAGTATTTTTAATTTTGTGGAACAAAAGTGAAAATCGAAAATTTCATAAGGGGTACCTCTTTGTTCAAAAAATCGATTTTTAAAAAATTTTCTCAGATATGGCTAATTTTTTGTAAGCACGCTTATTTTTCCCAGTATTATCCAAAACAAATCATTTGTAAGGGTATAGAAGCGTATTTTTAATTTTGTGGAACAAAAGTGAAAATTGAAAATTTCATAAGGGGTACCTCTTTGTTCAAAAAATCGATTTTTAAAAAATTTTCTCAGATATGGCTAATTTTTTGTAAGCACGCTTATTTTTCCCAGTATTATCCAAAACAAATCATTTGTAAGGGTATAGAAGCGTATTTTTAATTTTGTGGAACAAAAGTGAAAATTAAAAATTTCATAAGGGGTACCTCTTTGTTCAAAAAATCGATTTTAAAAAAGTTTTCTCAGATATGGCTAATTTTTTGTAAGCACGCTTATTTTTCCCAGTATTATCCAAAACAAATCATTTGTAAGGGTACAGAAGCGTATTTTTAATTTTGTGGAACAAAAGTGAAAATCGAAAATTTCATAAGGGGTACCTCTTTGTTCAAAAAATCGATTTTTAAAAAATTTTCTCAGATATGGCTAATTTTTTGTAAGCACGCTTATTTTTCCCAGTATTATCCAAAACAAATCATTTGTAAGGGTATAGAAGCATATTTTTAATTTTGTGGAACAAAAGTGAAAATCGAAAATTTCATAAGGGGTACCTCTTTGTTCAAAAAATCGATTTTTAAAAAATTTTCTCAGATATGGCTAATTTTTTGTAAGCACGCTTATTTTTCCCAGTATTATCCAAAACAAATCATTTGTAAGGGTATAGAAGCGTATTTTTAATTTTGTGGAACAAAAGTGAAAATCGAAAATTTCATAAGGGGTACCTCTTTGTTCAAAAAATCGATTTTTAAAAAATTTTCTCAGATATGGCTAATTTTTTGTAAGCACGCTTATTTTTCCCAGTATTATCCAAAACAAATCATTTGTAAGGGTATAGAAGCGTATTTTTAATTTTGTGGAACAAAAGTGAAAATTGAAAATTTCATAAGGGGTACCTCTTTGTTCAAAAAATCGATTTTTAAAAAATCTTCTCAGATATGGCTAATTTTTTGTAAGCACGCTTATTTTTCCCAGTATTATCCAAAACAAATACTTTGTAAGGGTATAGAAGCGTATTTTTAATTTTGTGGAACAAAAGTGAAAATTGAAAATTTCATAAGGGGTACCTCTTTGTTCAAAAAATCGATTTTTAAAAAATTTTCTCAGATATGGCTAATTTTTTGTAAGCACGCTTATTTTTCCCAGTATTATCCAAAACAAATCATTTGTAAGGGTATAGAAGAGTATTTTTAATTTTGTGGAACAAAAGTAAAAATCGAAAATTTCATAAGGGGTACCTCTTTGTTCAAAAAATCGATTTTTAAAAAATTTTCTCAGATATGGCTAATTTTTTGTAAGCACGCTTATTTTTCCCAGTATTATCCAAAACAAATCATTTGTAAGGGTATAGAAGCGTATTTTTAATTTTGTGGAACAAAAGTGAAAATTAAAAATTTCATAAGGGGTACCTCTTTGTTCAAAAAATCGATTTTAAAAAAGTTTTCTCAGATATGGCTAATTTTTTGTAAGCACGCTTATTTTTCCCAGTATTATCCAAAACAAATCATTTGTAAGGGTACAGAAGCGTATTTTTAATTTTGTGGAACAAAAGTGAAAATCGAAAATTTCATAAGGGGTACCTCTTTGTTCAAAAAATCGATTTTTAAAAAATTTTCTCAGATATGGCTAATTTTTTGTAAGCACGCTTATTTTTCCCAGTATTATCCAAAACAAATCATTTGTAAGGGTATAGAAGCGTATTTTTAATTTTGTGGAACAAAAGTGCAAATTGAAAATTTCATAAGGGGTACCTCTTTGTTCAAAAAATCGATTTTTAAAAAATTTTCTCAGATATGGCTAATTTTTTGTAAGCACGCTTATTTTTCCCAGTATTATCCAAAACAAATCATTTGTAAGGGTATAGAAGAGTATTTTTAATTTTGTGGAACAAAAGTGAAAATCGAAAATTTCATAAGGGGTACCTCTTTGTTCAAAAAATCGATTTTTAAAAAATTTTCTCAGATATGGCTAATTTTTTGTAAGCACGCTTATTTTTCCCAGTATTATCCAAAACAAATCATTTGTAAGGGTATAGAAGCGTATTTTTAATTTTGTGGAACAAAAGTGAAAATTGAAAATTTCATAAGGGGTACCTCTTTGTTCAAAAAATCGATTTTTAAAAAATTTTCTCAGATATGGCTAATTTTTTGTAAGCACGCTTATTTTTCCCAGTATTATCCAAAACAAATCATTTGTAATGGTATAGAAGAGTATTTTTAATTTTGTGGAACAAAAGTGAAAATCGAAAATTTCATAAGGGGTACCTCTTTGTTCAAAAAATCGATTTTTAAAAAATTTTCTCAGATATGGCTAATTTTTTGTAAGCACGCTTATTTTTCCCAGTATTATCCAAAACAAATCATTTGTAAGGGTATAGAAGCGTATTTTTAATTTTGTGGAACAAAAGTGAAAATTGAAAATTTCATAAGGGGTACCTCTTTGTTCAAAAAATCGATTTTTAAAAAATTTTCTCAGATATGGCTAATTTTTTGTAAGCACGCTTATTTTTCCCAGTATTATCCAAAACAAATCATTTGTAAGGGTATAGAAGCGTATTTTTAATTTTGTGGAACAAAAGTGAAAATTAAAAATTTCATAAGGGGTACCTCTTTGTTCAAAAAATCGATTTTAAAAAAGTTTTCTCAGATATGGCTAATTTTTTGTAAGCACGCTTATTTTTCCCAGTATTATCCAAAACAAATCATTTGTAAGGGTACAGAAGCGTATTTTTAATTTTGTGGAACAAAAGTGAAAATCGAAAATTTGATAAGGGGTACCTCTTTGTTCAAAAAATCGATTTTTAAAAAATTTTCTCAGATATGGCTAATTTTTTGTAAGCACGCTTATTTTTCCCAGTATTATCCAAAACAAATCATTTGTAAGGGTATAGAAGCGTATTTTTAATTTTGTGGAACAAAAGTGAAAATCGAAAATTTCATAAGGGGTACCTCTTTGTTCAAAAAATCGATTTTTAAAAAATTTTCTCAGATATGGCTAATTTTTTGTAAGCACGCTTATTTTTCCCAGTATTATCCAAAACAAATCATTTGTAAGGGTATAGAAGCGTATTTTTAATTTTGTGGAACAAAAGTGAAAATTGAAAATTTCATAAGGGGTACCTCTTTGTTCAAAAAATCGATTTTTAAAAAATTTTCTCAGATATGGCTAATTTTTTGTAAGCACGCTTATTTTTCCCAGTATTATCCAAAACAAATCATTTGTAAGGGTATAGAAGCGTATTTTTAATTTTGTGGAACAAAAGTGAAAATCGAAAATTTCATAAGGGGTACCTCTTTGTTCAAAAAATCGATTTTTAAAAAATTTTCTCAGATATGGCTAATTTTTTGTAAGCACGCTTATTTTTCCCAGTATTATCCAAAACAAATCATTTGTAAGGGTATAGAAGCGTATTTTTAATTTTGTGGAACAAAAGTGAAAATTGAAAATTTCATAAGGGGTACCTCTTTGTTCAAAAAATCGATTTTTTAAAAATTTTCTCAGATATGGCTAATTTTTTGTAAGCACGCTTATTTTTCCCAGTATTATCCAAAACAAATCATTTGTAAGGGTATAGAAGCGTATTTTTAATTTTGTGGAACAAAAGTGAAAATCGAAAATTTCATAAGGGGTACGTACCTCTTTGTTCAAAAAATCGATTTTTAAAAAATTTTCTCAGATATGGCTAATTTTTTGTAAGCACGCTTATTTTTCCCAGTATTATCCAAAACAAATCATTTGTAAGGGTATAGAAGCGTATTTTTAATTTTGTGGAACAAAAGTGAAAACCGAAAATTTCATAAGGGGTACCTCTTTGTTCAAAAAATCGATTTTGAAAAAATTTTCTCAGATATGGCTAATTTTTTGTAAGCACGCTTATTTTTCCCAGTATTATCCAAAATATAGAAGCGTATTTTTAATTTTGTGGAACAAAAGTGAAAATTGAAAATTTCATAAGGGGTACCTCTTTGTTCAAAAAATCGATGTATAAAAAATTTTCTCAGATATGGCTAATTTTTTGTAAGCACGCTTATTTTTCCCAGTATTATCCAAAACAAATCATTTGTAAGGGTATAGAAACGTATTTTTAATTTTGTGGAACAAAAGTGAAAATTGAAAATTTCATAAGGGGTACCTCTTTGTTCAAAAAATCGATGTATAAAAAATTTTCTCAGATATGGCTAATTTTTTGTAAGCACGCTTATTTTTCCCAGTATTATCCAAAACAAATTATTTGTAAGGGTATAGAAACGTATTTTTAATTTTGTGGAACAAAAGTGAAAATCGAAAATTTCATAAGGGGTACCTCTTTGTTCAAAAAATCGATTTTTAAAAAATTTTCTCAGATATGGCTAATTTTTTGTAAGCACGCTTATTTTTCCCAGTATTATCCAAAACAAATCATTTGTAAGGGTATAGAAGCGTATTTTTAATTTTGTGGAACAAAAGTGAAAATTGAAAATTTCATAAGGGGTACCTCTTTGTTCAAAAAATCGATTTTTAAAAAATTTTCTCAGATATGGCTAATTTTTTGTAAGCACGCTTATTTTTCCCAGTATTATCCAAAACAAATCATTTGTAAGGGTATAGAAGCGTATTTTTAATTTTGTGGAACAAAAGTGAAAATTGAAAATTTCATAAGGGGTACCTCTTTGTTCAAAAAATCGATTTTAAAAAAATTTTCTCAGATGTGGCTAATTTTTTGTAAGCACGCTTATTTTTCCCAGTATTATCCAAAACAAATCATTTGTAAGGGTATAGAAACGTATTTTTAATTTTGTGGAACAAAAGTGAAAATTGAAAATTTCATAAGGGGTACCTCTTTGTTCAAAAAATCGATTTTTAAAAAATTTTCTCAGATATGGCTAATTTTTTGTAAGCACGCTTATTTTTCCCAGTATTATCCAAAACAAATCATTTGTAAGGGTATAGAAGCGTATTTTTAATTTTGTGGAACAAAAGTGAAAATCGAAAATTTCATAAGGGGTACGTACCTCTTTGTTCAAAAAATCGATTTTTAAAAAATTTTCTCAGATATGGCTAATTTTTTGTAAGCACGCTTATTTTTCCCAGTATTATCCAAAACAAATCATTTGTAAGGGTATAGAAGCGTATTTTTAATTTTGTGGAACAAAAGTGAAAACCGAAAATTTCATAAGGGGTACCTCTTTGTTCAAAAAATCGATTTTTAAAAAATTTTCTCAGATATGGCTAATTTTTTGTAAGCACGCTTATTTTTCCCAGTATTATCCAAAATATAGAAGCGTATTTTTAATTTTGTGGAACAAAAGTGAAAATTGAAAATTTCATAAGGGGTACCTCTTTGTTCAAAAAATCGATGTATAAAAAATTTTCTCAGATATGGCTAATTTTTTGTAAGCACGCTTATTTTTCCCAGTATTATCCAAAACAAATCATTTGTAAGGGTATAGAAACGTATTTTTAATTTTGTGGAACAAAAGTGAAAATTGAAAATTTCATAAGGGGTACCTCTTTGTTCAAAAAATCGATGTATAAAAAATTTTCTCAGATATGGCTAATTTTTTGTAAGCACGCTTATTTTTCCCAGTATTATCCAAAACAAATTATTTGTAAGGGTATAGAAACGTATTTTTAATTTTGTGGAACAAAAGTGAAAATCGAAAATTTCATAAGGGGTACCTCTTTGTTCAAAAAATCGATTTTTAAAAAATTTTCTCAGATATGGCTAATTTTTTGTAAGCACGCTTATTTTTCCCAGTATTATCCAAAACAAATCATTTGTAAGGGTATAGAAGCGTATTTTTAATTTTGTGGAACAAAAGTGAAAATTGAAAATTTCATAAGGGGTACCTCTTTGTTCAAAAAATCGATTTTTAAAAAATTTTCTCAGATATGGCTAATTTTTTGTAAGCACGCTTATTTTTCCCAGTATTATCCAAAACAAATCATTTGTAAGGGTATAGAAGCGTATTTTTAATTTTGTGGAACAAAAGTGAAAATTGAAAATTTCATAAGGGGTACCTCTTTGTTCAAAAAATCGATTTTAAAAAAATTTTCTCAGATGTGGCTAATTTTTTGTAAGCACGCTTATTTTTCCCAGTATTATCCAAAACAAATCATTTGTAAGGGTATAGAAACGTATTTTTAATTTTGTGGAACAAAAGTGAAAATTGAAAATTTCATAAGGGGTACCTCTTTGTTCAAAAAATCGATTTTTAAAAAATTTTCTTAGATATGGCTAATTTTTTGTAAGCACGCTTATTTTTCCCAGTATTATCCAAAACAAATCATTTGTAAGGGTATAGAAGCGTATTTTTAATTTTGTGGAACAAAAGTGAAAATCGAAAATTTCATAAGGGGTACCTCTTTGTTCAAAAAATCGATTTTTAAAAAATTTTCTCAGATATGGCTAATTTTTTGTAAGCACGCTTATTTTTCCCAGTATTATCCAAAACAGATCATTTGTAAGGGTATAGAAGCGTATTTTTAATTTTGTGGAACAAAAGTGAAAATTGAAAATTTCATAAGGGGTACCTCTTTGTTCAAAAAATCGATTTTTAAAAAATTTTCTCAGATATGGCTAATTTTTTGTAAGCACGCTTATTTTTCCCAGTATTATCCAAAACAAATAATTTGTAAGGGTATAGAAGCGTATTTTTAATTTTGTGGAACAAAAGTGAAAATCGAAAATTTCATAAGGGGTACCTCTTTGTTCAAAAAATCGATTTTTAAAAAATTTTCTCAGATATGGCTAATTTTTTGTAAGCACGCTTATTTTTCCCAGTATTATCCAAAACAAATCATTTGTAAGGGTACAGAAGCGTATTTTTAATTTTGTGGAACAAAAGTGAAAATCGAAAATTTCATAAGGGGTACCTCTTTGTTCAAAAAATCGATTTTTAAAAAATTTTCTCAGATATGGCTAATTTTTTGTAAGCACGCTTATTTTTCCCAGTATTATCCAAAACAAATCATTTGTAAGGGTACAGAAGCGTATTTTTAATTTTGTGGAACAAAAGTGAAAATCGAAAATTTCATAAGGGGTACCTCTTTGTTCAAAAAATCGATTTTTAAAAAATTTTCTCAGATATGGCTAATTTTTTGTAAGCACGCTTATTTTTCCCAGTATTATCCAAAACAAATCATTTGTAAGGGTATAGAAGCGTATTTTTAATTTTGTGGAACAAAAGTGAAAATTGAAAATTTCATAAGGGGTACCTCTTTGTTCAAAAAATCGATTTTAAAAAAATTGTCTCAAAAATGGCTAATTTTTTGTAAGCACGCTTATTTTTCCCAGTATTATCCAAAACAAATCATTTGTAAGGGTACAGAAGCGTATTTTTAATTTTGTGGAACAAAAGTGAAAATCGAAAATTTCATAAGGGGTACCTCTTTGTTCAAAAAATCGATTTTTAAAAAATTTTCTCAGATATGGCTAATTTTTTGTAAGCACGCTTATTTTTCCCAGTATTATCCAAAACAAATCATTTGTAAGGGTATAGAAGCGTATTTTTAATTTTGTGGAACAAAAGTGAAAATTGAAAATTTCATAGGGGGTACCTCTTTGTTCAAAAAATCGATTTTTAAAAAATTTTCTCAGATATGGCTAATTTTTTGTAAGCACGCTTATTTTTCCCAGTATTATCCAAAATATAGAAGCGTATTTTTAATTTTGTGGAACAAAAGTGAAAATTTAAAATTTCATAAGGGGTACCTCTTTGTTCAAAAAATCGATTTTTAAAAAATTTTCTCAGATATGGCTAATTTTTTGTAAGCACGCTTATTTTTCCCAGTATTATCCAAAACAAATCATTTGTAAGGGTATAGAAGCGTATTTTTAATTTTGTGGAACAAAAGTGAAAATTGAAAATTTCATAAGGGGTACCTCTTTGTTCAAAAAATCGATTTTTAAAAAATTTTCTCAGATATGGCTAATTTTTTGTAAGCACGCTTATTTTTCCCAGTATTATCCAAAACAAATCATTTGTAAGGGTATAGAAGCGTATTTTTAATTTTGTGGAACAAAAGTGAAAATTGAAAATTTCATAAGGGGTACCTCTTTGTTCAAAAAATCGATTTTTAAAAAATTTTCTCAGATATGGCTAATTTTTTGTAAGCACGCTTATTTTTCCCAGTATTATCCAAAACAAATCATTTGTAAGGGTATAGAAGCGTATTTTTAATTTTGTGGAACAAAAGTGAAAATTGAAAATTTCATAGGGGGTACCTCTTTGTTCAAAAAATCGATTTTTAAAAAATTTTCTCAGATATGGCTAATTTTTTGTAAGCACGCTTATTTTTCCCAGTATTATCCAAAATATAGAAGCGTATTTTTAATTTTGTGGAACAAAAGTGAAAATTTAAAATTTCATAAGGGGTACCTCTTTGTTCAAAAAATCGATTTTTAAAAAATTTTCTCAGATATGGCTAATTTTTTGCAAGCACGCTTATTTTTCCCAGTATTATCCAAAACAAATCATTTGTAAGGGTATAGAAGCGTATTTTTAATTTTGTGGAACAAAAGTGAAAATTGAAAATTTCATAAGGGGTACCTCTTTGTTCAAAAAATCGATTTTTAAAAAATTTTCTCAGATATGGCTAATTTTTTGCAAGCACGCTTATTTTTCCCAGTATTATCCAAAACAAATCATTTGTAAGGGTATAGAAGCGTATTTTTAATTTTATGGAACAAAAGTGAAAATTGAAAATTTCATAAGGGGTACCTCTTTGTTCAAAAAATCGATTTTTAAAAAATTTTCTCAGATATGGCTAATTTTTTGCAAGCACGCTTATTTTTCCCAGTATTATCCAAAACAAATCATTTGTAAGGGTATAGAAGCGTATTTTTAATTTTGTGGAACAAAAGTGAAAATTGAAAATTTCATAAGGGGTACCTCTTTGTTCAAAAAATCGATTTTTAAAAAATTTTCTCAGATATGGCTAATTTTTTGCAAGCACGCTTATTTTTCCCAGTATTATCCAAAACAAATCATTTGTAAGGGTATAGAAGCGTATTTTTAATTTTATGGAACAAAAGTGAAAATTGAAAATTTCATAAGGGGTACCTCTTTGTTCAAAAAATCGATTTTTAAAAAATTTTCTCAGATATGGCTAATTTTTTGTAAGCACGCTTATTTTTCCCAGTATTATCCAAAACAAATCATTTGTAAGGGTATAGAAGCGTATTTTTAATTTTGTGGAACAAAAGTGAAAATTGAAAATTTCATAGGGGGTACCTCTTTGTTCAAAAAATCGATTTTTAAAAAATTTTCTCAGATATGGCTAATTTTTTGTAAGCACGCTTATTTTTCCCAGTATTATCCAAAATATAGAAGCGTATTTTTAATTTTGTGGAACAAAAGTGAAAATTGAAAATTTCATAAGGGGTACCTCTTTGTTCAAAAAATCGATTTTTAAAAAATTTTCTCAGATATGGCTAATTTTTTGTAAGCACGCTTATTTTTCCCAGTATTATCCAAAACAAATCATTTGTAAGGGTATAGAAGCGTATTTTTAATTTTATGGAACAAAAGTGAAAATTGAAAATTTCATAAGGGGTACCTCTTTGTTCAAAAAATCGATTTTTAAAAAATTTTCTCAGATATGGCTAATTTTTTGCAAGCACGCTTATTTTTCCCAGTATTATCCAAAACAAATCATTTGTAAGGGTATAGAAGCGTATTTTTAATTTTGTGGAACAAAAGTGAAAATTGAAAATTTCATAAGGGGTACCTCTTTGTTCAAAAAATCGATTTTTAAAAAATTTTCTCAGATATGGCTAATTTTTTGCAAGCACGCTTATTTTTCCCAGTATTATCCAAAACAAATCATTTGTAAGGGTATAGAAGCGTATTTTTAATTTTATGGAACAAAAGTGAAAATTGAAAATTTCATAAGGGGTACCTCTTTGTTCAAAAAATCGATTTTTAAAAAATTTTCTCAGATATGGCTAATTTTTTGTAAGCACGCTTATTTTTCCCAGTATTATCCAAAACAAATCATTTGTAAGGGTATAGAAGCGTATTTTTAATTTTGTGGAACAAAAGTGAAAATTGAAAATTTCATAGGGGGTACCTCTTTGTTCAAAAAATCGATTTTTAAAAAATTTTCTCAGATATGGCTAATTTTTTGCAAGCACGCTTATTTTTCCCAGTATTATCCAAAACAAATCATTTGTAAGGGTATAGAAGCGTATTTTTAATTTTATGGAACAAAAGTGAAAATTGAAAATTTCATAGGGGGTACCTCTTTGTTCAAAAAATCGATTTTTAAAAAATTTTCTCAGATATGGCTAATTTTTTGTAAGCACGCTTATTTTTCCCAGTATTATCCAAAATATAGAAGCGTATTTTTAATTTTGTGGAACAAAAGTGAAAATTGAAAATTTCATAAGGGGTACCTCTTTGTTCAAAAAATCGATTTTTAAAAAATTTTCTCAGATATGGCTAATTTTTTGTAAGCACGCTTATTTTTCCCAGTATTATCCAAAACAAATCATTTGTAAGGGTATAGAAGCGTATTTTTAATTTTATGGAACAAAAGTGAAAATTGAAAATTTCATAAGGGGTACCTCTTTGTTCAAAAAATCGATTTTTAAAAAATTTTCTCAGATATGGCTAATTTTTTGCAAGCACGCTTATTTTTCCCAGTATTATCCAAAACAAATCATTTGTAAGGGTATAGAAGCGTATTTTTAATTTTGTGGAACAAAAGTGAAAATTGAAAATTTCATAAGGGGTACCTCTTTGTTCAAAAAATCGATTTTTAAAAAATTTTCTCAGATATGGCTAATTTTTTGCAAGCACGCTTATTTTTCCCAGTATTATCCAAAACAAATCATTTGTAAGGGTATAGAAGCGTATTTTTAATTTTATGGAACAAAAGTGAAAATTGAAAATTTCATAAGGGGTACCTCTTTGTTCAAAAAATCGATTTTTAAAAAATTTTCTCAGATATGGCTAATTTTTTGTAAGCACGCTTATTTTTCCCAGTATTATCCAAAACAAATCATTTGTAAGGGTATAGAAGCGTATTTTTAATTTTGTGGAACAAAAGTGAAAATTGAAAATTTCATAGGGGGTACCTCTTTGTTCAAAAAATCGATTTTTAAAAAATTTTCTCAGATATGGCTAATTTTTTGTAAGCACGCTTATTTTTCCCAGTATTATCCAAAATATAGAAGCGTATTTTTAATTTTGTGGAACAAAAGTGAAAATTGAAAATTTCATAAGGGGTACCTCTTTGTTCAAAAAATCGATTTTTAAAAAATTTTCTCAGATATGGCTAATTTTTTGTAAGCACGCTTATTTTTCCCAGTATTATCCAAAATATAGAAGCGTATTTTTAATTTTGTGGAACAAAAGTGAAAATTGAAAATTTCATAAGGGGTACCTCTTTGTTCAAAAAATCGATTTTTAAAAAATTTTCTCAGATATGGCTAATTTTTTGTAAGCACGCTTATTTTTCCCAGTATTATCCAAAATATAGAAGCGTATTTTTAATTTTGTGGAACAAAAGTGAAAATTGAAAATTTCATAAGGGGTACCTCTTTGTTCAAAAAATCGATTTTTAAAAAATTTTCTCAGATATGGCTAATTTTTTGCAAGCACGCTTATTTTTCCCAGTATTATCCAAAACAAATCATTTGTAAGGGTATAGAAGCGTATTTTTAATTTTGTGGAACAAAAGTGAAAATTGAAAATTTCATAAGGGGTACCTCTTTGTTCAAAAAATCGATTTTTAAAAAATTTTCTCAGATATGGCTAATTTTTTGCAAGCACGCTTATTTTTCCCAGTATTATCCAAAACAAATCATTTGTAAGGGTATAGAAGCGTATTTTTAATTTTGTGGAACAAAAGTGAAAATTGAAAATTTCATAAGGGGTACCTCTTTGTTCAAAAAATCGATTTTTAAAAAATTTTCTCAGATATGGCTAATTTTTTGCAAGCACGCTTATTTTTCCCAGTATTATCCAAAACAAATCATTTGTAAGGGTATAGAAGCGTATTTTTAATTTTAGTGGAACAAAAGTGAAAATTGAAAATTTCATAAGGGGTACCTCTTTGTTCAAAAAATCGATTTTTAAAAAATTTTCTCAGATATGGCTAATTTTTTGCAAGCACGCTTATTTTTCCCAGTATTATCCAAAACAAATCATTTGTAAGGGTATAGAAGCGTATTTTTAATTTTGTGGAACAAAAGTGAAAATTGAAAATTTCATAAGGGGTACCTCTTTGTTCAAAAAATCGATTTTTAAAAAATTTTCTCAGATATGGCTAATTTTTTGCAAGCACGCTTATTTTTCCCAGTATTATCCAAAACAAATCATTTGTAAGGGTATAGAAGCGTATTTTTAATTTTGTGGAACAAAAGTGAAAATTGAAAATTTCATAAGGGGTACCTCTTTGTTCAAAAAATCGATTTTTAAAAAATTTTCTCAGATATGGCTAATTTTTTGCAAGCACGCTTATTTTTCCCAGTATTATCCAAAACAAATCATTTGTAAGGGTATAGAAGCGTATTTTTAATTTTGTGGAACAAAAGTGAAAATTGAAAATTTCATAAGGGGTACCTCTTTGTTCAAAAAATCGATTTTTAAAAAATTTTCTCAGATATGGCCAAATTTTTTGCAAGCACGCTTATTTTTCCCAGTATTATCCAAAACAAATCATTTGTAAGGGTATAGAAGCGTATTTTTAATTTTGTGGAACAAAAGTGAAAATTGAAAATTTCATAAGGGGTACCTCTTTGTTCAAAAAATCGATTTTTAAAAAATTTTCTCAGATATGGCTAATTTTTTGCAAGCACGCTTATTTTTCCCAGTATTATCCAAAACAAATCATTGTAAGGGTATAGAAGCGTATTTTTAATTTTGTGGAACAAAAAGTGAAAATTGAAAATTTCATAAGGGTACCTCTTTGTTCAAAAATCCGATTTTTAAAAAATTTTCTCAGATATGGCTAATTTTTTGCAAGCACGCTTAATTTTTCCCAGTATTATCTAAAACAAATCATAAAAGGGGTACCTCTTTGTTCAAAAATCGATTTTTTAAAAATTTTCTCAGATAGGGCTAATTTTTTGCAAGCACGCTTATTTTTCCCAGTATTATCTAAAACTAAAACAAATCATTTGTAAGGGTATAGAAGCGTT